>KQ435922.1:4476384-4488139 GCA_001276565.1 Melipona quadrifasciata | reverse complement strand
TCTGATAAATTAAAATTAAATTTTATTGAAACATCTCATGCAATTTAAAAATTTCGTAAATCAAACTTTAATAGACATATATATGCACGTTCAACAATTAATATAGATAATATAGATAATGTCGATTAATTTTACTTCCATAAACATATCGTAAAATGCTTATGTAAGCGAAAATTTTATCATCGAAATATTTTAAATAATTTACATAAAACTTTCTTTGTAATTTATTTGTGATATATTACTATAATATAGTATTATCGATTTGATTCTGTATATGTACTTGATATATTTTCGATATTTTCTTAAGTTAAGATTAGTTGCTTTGAATATGTATCAGAACTTAAGATTTATAATGATTCTTATCTCTGTTTATGTGTAGTCATCTCGTGAATGGTTTCGAAACTTGCCTTCTAACTGTAATAATGAAATAATATTACATCCTCTGACACGTGTAATTTACTGGTCGATACTTACTGAGTTTGATGTTTACATATCGATTGAAATACCTGTGATTGTATGTTAACTCATCTACAACATATATGCCATTCTTCTTTGATCGATATTATTTCCTATCGATTCTCGAATCTTTAATCTAAATGATATTATCAATATTTCTCTTTATTAATGATCCTCATGATTTTTGTTAAAAGCTATTAAGTAGGATATTTGAACTTTTTTTTCTTAAATAAATAATAAGAACTCTTTTATTTAATAATTTTTTTCGGTAAAAAATTTAAAAAAAAGCAGAACTTTAGAAGAATCTGTTAAGTAAAATGGGAAATAAAATCGCTTTCAGAAAGCTTTTTTCTTTGACGCTTTATCTTCTTATCTTTGAGGCTTTTCCATAATTTCTTATCTCTTCCCTTAGTAATAGAGAAACTTGAAAAAGAGGAACAGTTTTTGTATGAAATAGTAAGATGTACGATAAGAATGCGATAAAGCAATTCGTGTCTAAGATAAATTGCTGTAATACAATATATGTGTTCGTAGGACTGTGCAGCTGAAAGATTTAGTGTAGATGATAAGAAAATTTCAGCAATAGAAAAAAAACTGATAAAACATGTTGCTGCTCACATCATTACAACTGTAAAATACTTCAGATTCTTAAATATTTTAAAAAGATTCGTATGATTCGCTATACAAATTTTTATATTGATCTTGTAAAAATAAATCTTATTATACACGTAACATTTTCGTAAAAGTTCAGAGATCTTTTTACTTTGAAAAAATTAGTTGTTATTTCAGAAAGATTGCATCTAAGTAATTTATATATTGTTCAGTTTCGATTTTCTTTCAATCTTGATATTCCTGGGTGAACGCCCTCTAAAATCAATGATTTTTGATTGAAGATAATTCGATGAACAATCAATAACCATTACAAACATCAAAATGGACGAATATACTTGAGAATAAACGTAATTTTAATCTTACGTATATTATTTTCATTTATTTGCATTCTTATTAAATCTTTCAGTTATCATCTTTTACAATGCTTTAAGAAATAGTGTCGAGATTTGGAAGTTTGCCAATAAATTCGCAACAGGTATTCAATAATTACCATATATTTTAAAGTATCTAAATACTGAAGTATTTATTTAATATTATAATACATATTAAAAACATGATAATGTAATATATATAAACAAATAAATACATATTCTAGTTGTTTTTCTTTTTCCTATCTTTCTTTATTCATTATTTAATAATTATTAATATTAATCTTATTTTTAGTAAAAAATAAATGCATCATATACATATTATTTATTTTTACAGTCATCATAACCCATAATCATCAATCACAAAGTAAACGTTAAAAATTCAACTTTTCGTCAATTAAAATTTCATTCTATATATGTCTTTAATCTCATTTGTTACCGAATTACAATATGTACAGATTATTGTAAAGTGAAGGCCAGTAAAGATCAAGGTTTCACAGGTACAATATTTTATTTGAAACATGTTAGAGCATTCGAAACGCGTCATCAACATAAGGTAGTTACTGATAAGCGGACTGCCTCGTTATGAGTTGTAATCAATGTTATAACTTACCTAAGATTGACATATGCCAGAAATGGATATATATCGCAAACATAGTATCGATAAAATTAGTACGGCATTTGAGTGCGGACTATTTACATTGCCGTTTATTTATAAGTACATTGGTGAATGTGCAAGTGGCAGCTCCACGGATATTCACTGTCGTGTCTAGTCGAAAATGTACCTTGTTTCCATGGAAATAATAGGTGGATTTGGTTATTCGTATTGTTATCGCTGACATCTGCGTTGAAATATGAAATTTAAAAATAATACACAGATATAATATATACGTAAAAAATACATGGTAGATTGTAATATTCATTTAATGAAAGAAGATAGTAATAAGTTTCATCTAAAATTAATAGTAGTTTTAATAAAAAGTTTTGATAAAAAGTTTTGACTAAAATGTTTATTATTTTGCCTGTTTTATGATTTCATTAATTTTTGCTAGAACTATATAAATAATTTTAATATAGTAACATTTTTAATGCTACGGTATTTAATACATGCTGTAAATTTGTGATAAAATTGCAAAAATATTAATGGGACCTTGGCTAATATAGGTGGAAAATAATCTTGGTATGTATTATGTAAAATACAAGTAAAAATATTCTTATGTTATCCATTTTGTATATTTGTTTAACATTTAATATAATTTTTTGATTAATCTTAACTTTATATATAACTTAATTTAGTGATTAATGGTTTTATAAACTTAAATGTTTCAGTAAAAATTTGTGGATTTGTATGTTTAGATATGAAGGAAACTGCGGAGGAGACCGGAAGTACGAGCACAGCCGCGAAGAACGTCGTTGAGAAAGGTGAAGTTGAAGCCACGAAAGAGAAAGGAAATGAGAAAGAAAAAGAGAAAGAGAAGGAAGAAAAGGAAGAAGACAAGAACAAGAAAAAGGATAAGAGTGAGAAAGAGGATAATGATAAGGATGCTGGAAGCGAACAAGAAATCGTTTTCATTCAAGATATGGGATTCACTGTTAAGATTGTTAGTCCAGGTGCTGAACCCTTTGATATTCAAGTTTCCAGTTGGTTCAGGTAAGTAATCACCTGTTTAAGGATTTTTTCCTATATGATAAAAAAAGATTTCTACTTTCTACTTACAATGATAGAAAATAAAAAAAACAGTAAGTAATAAATTTTATTATTATTTTCCAGGAAATCCACCAGTTACTCATGGATCGCGAGGACACCTGTCATCGCACATGCTTCTCCCTTCAACTCGATGGTAACACACTGGATAACTTTGCCGAGTTAAAGAATATCGAAGGCCTAAAAGAAGGTTCGGTTATTAAAGTCGTGGAAGAACCGTACACTATGCGAGAAGCTCGTATACATGTTCGACACGTCCGAGATTTATTGAAATCTGTGGATCCAGCGGACGCTTACAACGGCGTCGAATGTAGCAGTTTATCGTTTTTAAATGTAGTTACCAATGGCGATATTCTTGAGAAGAAAAAGACTAGAGCAGACTCGGTTGATTGTACTCCGCCTGATTATATTATACCTGGCTGCAAAGATAGACCATTGTTACCCTTACAACCGCAAGCCAAAGAACAAAAATGTCCTCCTTGTTTAAAAGTAACTAATATAACATATATAAATGTTTATTATTTAATGTATTATTAATATATATGTTTAATTAATTAATTTATTTATTATAGGTATTAACAACATCTGGATGGAATCCACCACCCGGTCACAGAAAACTGCACGGTGATTTATTATATCTACACGTGGTAACGTTAGAAGACAAGCAATATTATTTGACCGCGTGTGCCAGAGGTTTCTTCCTCAATCAATCGACAAAAGAAGTATTTAATCCAAAACCAGCGACTCCGAGTCATCTGTGTCATAGTTTAATTGAACTACTGAACCAACTCAGTCCGGCTTTCAAGCGAGGTTTCGTTGCTATGCAAAGACGAAGAACGCAGAGACATCCATTTGAACGAGTAGCCACACCTTATCAACTTTACGCCTGGTGTGCGCCTCAAATTGAACACACAATTGATGCAATACGCGCTGAAGATAGTACGTTTTGTTTTATACAAATTAACAAAATATTAAATTCTATATTACTATGGTTATCACATATTATTTGAATTACATTTTTCTTATTTTGTTATTATTGAATTATTACAATCATATGTTTTATTGTCAATTTCAAATTCCGTGAAGTTCGTACTCGAAATTAACCGATTAGTTGATTAATAATTAATATTAAGATGTTAATTATGTTGCGTCATGATTTTATGTTTGATCATTCATTTCGTTTATTTGTGAACAGCTTTCTCTTCTAAGTTGGGATACGAAGAACATATACCTGGCCAAACTCGAGATTGGAACGAGGAGTTGCAAACAACGAGAGAGTTACCTCGTAAAAACTTACCTGAAAGATTACTTAGAGAACGTGCTATTTTCAAAGTATGTCTGTGATCAATATATTGTATCTCAATGTATTCTTACAATAACGTAGTTGAGTTTTATACAATATACAGTATACAATACATGGATGAATTCAGGTTCACAGTGATTTTGTCGCTGCTGCTACTCGAGGTGCAGTGGCCGTAATAGACGGTAATGTAATGGCAATAAATCCCGGTGAGGAGGCAAAGATGCAGATGTTTATTTGGAACAATATTTTCTTCTCTCTTGGGTTTGATGTCAGAGATCATTATAAGGAACTCGGTGGCGATGCTGCTGCTTTCGTCGCGCCTAAGAACGACTTACAAGGTCTTAGAGTATATGCTGCGATTGATCTACCTGGTCCTTATACGCTTGGTACTGTTGTAATCGATTACAGGTTTGTATGAAATTAGATACACGCATCCCTTTTGTCACATTATTTGTACGACGTGGGTATTTTGTAGCGGGTCATTTGTACATACTTGTTCGGTGTTCAGTATTCTATCGCAACTTAAATCTCAATCAAAAGGATGTTAAGTTTTCGTGGTAATCACTCGTATTCCTCTGCATAGAGGATATCGTGTCACCGCTCAGTCAATCATCCCTGGAATCTTGGAACGTGAGCAGGAGCAATCTGTTGTTTATGGTTCTATAGATTTTGGGAAAACGGTTCTCTCGCATCCAAAGTATCTTGAATTGGTTAGTTTACAATAATGACTTTATGTATTTTCTGTGAAAAGTATTTATTACTAGAGTAATTTTATATCATGTATTGTGCTTTACAGTTGAATAAAACTGGTCAGCTATTAAAAATTCTTCCTCACAAAGTTATCAACGATGCTGGGGAGGAGGTTGAACTTTGCAGCAGTGTAGAATGTAAAGGCATAATCGGGAATGATTCTCGACATTATGTGTTGGATTTATTACGAACTTTTCCTCCTGATGTTAATTTCCTCAAATGTAAGTTTGTAACAATGTATTTGAAATTATTATTATTATTAAATTTTCACCCTGTGATATTTTCGTAGTGGAAGGAGTTGAACTCAGCAAAGAAGCTAGAGCTTTAGGTTTTCCAATTGAGCACAAGCATAAACTAGCTTGCCTTCGTCAAGAATTGATCGACTCCTTTGTTGAAGCAAGATACGTGCAATTTATTAAACATGCTGCTTTTCATTTACAGCAACTTACATCTGCAAGAAGAGTACAGAAGGAAAATGAAACCACTGTTAAGGTAAGAAATAATTATCAAAATTCATGATAAATATCAATCCTAAAATAGTATTACTATTTAACATTGCGTTAATTTTAGGAAGGTAAAAGAGAAGAATTAAATGCTGTTGCAGTGGATAGTAACAAGGAAGATTCTACTCATGCTTTAATAGAAACAGATGAAGCCAAGAAGATTGTGGAAAGTATTACTGATTCTATCACTGGCGGAGAGAAGCAAGAATGTATGTCATTTAATTACGTGTTTCATTTAAATAATACTTTGTTTAAATTCTACGTTAAATCTTTTTTTTTTTTTTTTTTTTTTTTTTTTTTTTTTTTTTTTTTTTTTTTAAATTTTTTTTTTTTTTTTTTTTTTTTTTTTTTAGTGGAAGAAAGTACAAAAGAAATAGTTCGAAGGGCTGCAACAGCAGTTGGTAGCTTGCGAGAAGCAGAATTTGACGTCAGATTTAATCCGGATGTATTTTCACCGGGCGTTAAACATCCAGATCCAAATGGTTCTGCTTTAAAAAAACAAAAACAATTGGTGCAAGATGCCGCCGACTTTTTACTTACCATACAAATACCTACTTTTGTAAGTTAGAATATTTTTATAGAATACTTTCACATTTGATATATCAGTTCAATTTCGTTCAAAAATATATTGATTTCAATATTTTTATCGTAGATTCGAGAATGTTTAGATCATACAGCTGCCGCAATGGATGGTAGTATATTAGTGGAAGCTCTACACGGCAAAGGTATTAACGTACGATATCTTGGTAAATTAGCAGCTATGTTATCTACTGTTCCACAATTACAATATTTGAAACGTATTGCTGTTTCGGAACTTATTTTACGATCAGCGAAACACATTTTTACATTTTACATGCAGGTATATCGGTGAAAATTGAAATTAAAATGATATTATTTTGTATTTTGTGTCTACATGAACCTAATTTTTTTCTTTTTTAGGGTACAGAACTAATGAGTCTTTCCGCAGCTATTAGTCATTTCTTAAATTGTTTATTTTCTTCTGCACAAATTATTCATCCGCAACAAAATCTGGAAGAGGTATGATTATTTTTACGAAATAATATCAGTCAGAATAATTTGTTTTAATGAGAATTTATATAATTGTTGGCGAATTCTAGCTTCAAAGTAAAACTGCTAAACGACGTAATAAAAGAAAAGGTAGAAATAACGGTCCACAACAGTCCGAAGTGGAATGGGCTTCCTTAACGCCTAAATCTCTTTGGCAACAAATTAAAGCAGATCTAAAAAGTTATTACGATTGGGAGACACCGTGTCCGGAATCGTTGGATGCCACGATAGAACATTTTCACCTTCAAAAAATTTCTTTGCTTCGTAATTTCTGCATAAAGACTGGCATTCAAATTTTATTACGGGAATATAACTTTGAGAATAAGAACAGAGCTACGTTTTTCGAAGAAGATATACTCAATATATTCCCTGTTGTAAAGCATATCAATCCTAGAGTAAGTAATACAGTTGAAATGTAAAAAATGCATCGTATAAATTTTCGTAATAAATTATTTAAATTTATTTTTTACTTCACTCAGGCTAGCGACGCATATAATTTCTATACAACTGGACAAAGCAAAATTCAACAAGGTTATTTGAAAGATGGATATGAACTAATTAGCGAAGCACTCAATTTGTTGAATAATGTATATGGTGCAATGCATCCCGAAATTGCACAATGCCTTAGAATGCTTGCGCGATTGAATTACATAATGGGTGACCATGCGGAAGCTCTTGCTACCCAACAAAAAGCAGTTCTCATGTCAGAAAGAGTTAACGGTATAGATCATCCATACACTATTACTGAATATGTAAGTACAAAATAAATATATTTAATTTATGATTAAAAATACATAGTATTTAAAATTATTTTAATAGTATTTTTATATGTCAACAGATTCGTCTAGCTCTATATTCTTTTGCCAATGGTCAAGTCTCTGTATCGCTTAGGTTACTGTACAGAGCACGTTATTTGGCGTTACTGGTTTGTGGTGAAGATCATCCGGAAGTAGCACTTCTTGACGTAAGTAATTTTAACAGGAATAAAAAGTTAAAAACTCGACTTTTAATCTTGACTGATGTTAATTATTTGTTTAGAGCAATATTTCGCTGATTCTCCATGCTGTTGGAGAATATGAATTATCGCTTCGATTTTTGGAGCATGCTTTGGCTCTAAATCTCCGATATCATGGGCCACGATCTTTGAAAGTTGCTGTTTCTTATCATCTAGTCGCCAGAACTCAATCTTGTATGGGTGATTTCCGAGCAGCTTTAAATAACGAGAAGGAAACTTATGCTATTTATAAGCAACAGTTAGGTGAAGACCATGAAAAAACCAAAGAAAGTAGCGACTGTTTGAGACATTTAACGCAACAGGCTGTGGTTCTACAGAAAAAGATGAATGAAATTTATACTGGAAAATCTGGTGTTAGCTTACCACCGATTCAAGTCCAACCGCCTAGTATGGGATCTGTACTTGATATGTTAAATGTGATTAATGGTATTTTATTCGTCCAAATCAGCCAACAGGACATTGAGAATTTCAAGGCGGAAATAGAGAAACGACAGAAAGAACAAACACCTGACAGAGAGACGAAGGTACTTCAGAACGGAAACAAGAAAAACGAAAAGGAAAATAAGAAAGAAGAGAAAGAAAATAAGAAAGAGGAGAAAGAAAATAAAAAGAATGAAAAAGAGAGCAAAAGAGAAGAGAAAGAGAATAAAAAAGACGAAAAAGAGAATAAGAAGATAGAGAAGAAGGTGGAAGCACAGAAAGAGTTGAAAAAATTGGAGGAAAATAAGACAGTGTTAGAATCAGTAGTAGCAGAAAGCTGAGCTCGTTTTAAACCGCTGATGATACTTAGTAGTTTTTTCTGAATCCTAGTCTTTCCTTGCCCGCGTCCAGTCTTTTTTAAGAGTAACGCGAGTACGGTATATATAACTGATTGGGATAAAATGAAAATGACAAGTGTTTGTTCGAGATAAGGATCGTTATTTGATGTATCCTACATACATTTATAAAGTGCTACCAGAATCGAACTTTTATAGTGTGGCGATCAACGACAGCATTGTTGAAACTTTTCAAAAGAGCTAGATTTCCTAATGCTCGCGATGCTCAAGTACAATACGTCATGTTACAAAATTTATTTGACTGAATTGATTTTTTATTTATATAAATAATTCTGAATGAAAAAAATTCATTGCCTTAGCGCGTATGCTTGTCACAAATTTTACTCGTTGGATTTACTACTTAATCGAACAGAGAGAAAGTATTTTTTGGTAAAATCATAAACAACAATTTATGTCGCCTAATATTATCGTGTTTTTTTCTAAAAACTCAATTAATTCTATTTCATAACGATAATAACTATGGATTTTGCATACGTTATTAATCTATTAATCGACGAAACAATAAATTAATATTTGTTCCAGCATATTGCACAATTGATGCCGGAATTCAAATGGAACGTATTGTATCAGTGAAATTAAAATGCTACGGCAATTATCTATAAAACGAATAATGGACTTTATTATCGTAGAATATAAGTCAATTGTTTTTTTTTTCTACACTTTTGATAGGCTATTTTATTACTACATATTCAAAATCATTGTTTTGTGCCATTTAAGCATCGCTCTCACTTCCCCATTTTAGTTGCCATCAATACATATTGAAGTCATATTGTAATTGTTTTACATTTTTAGATACTATTAATTCGAGGTTAATCTTGTTGAATTCGATATAAATACTTATAGGTAAAACTGAAATTACATGGAAGTCAATAACGAACAATATTTGTATTGTATTCAACAAGACAAATTCATACAGTTGTGTTCATTTTTATACTGTATACATCACATAAAAAGCTTTTTTCCATCTTTTTATCACCGTTGTTTTATCGTCACCCTATGTGAGGATTTGAATTTGAAAATAATTTTATATTTAAGAGAATTTCCAGTTACGTGAGAAAAACAATAATTAGTGGTGACAGGAAAAGCATGGTATTATAACAAGTGTGCTTTTACACTTCATGATCATTAAGAACGGTTATCAAAAATGACTCATTAATCAATATATTATAGAAGTAGCGTCAATTTCCTAATTACTATTAGAAATACTACAGTTAGTTCTAGAATTATAAATTTTGAAAATTATCTGTTACTGATTTGTTGATCTTTATCAAACAACATTCGTTGCAAAATGAATGTTGAACATGTTCTATTGAAATTTTATTATATTATCACGCAAAAACTAACTTGGGAAATGATATCGATAATCTGTTGACATTTATTTTAAATAGAAAAAATTATTTCGTGTTTTAAGTTTATGTTTATAATAATGATAATAATAGTAACATCGATAATAGTGAAAGAGGAATAAGTAAAAAGTTTTTAATAGGTTTTGTTTAAAATTTGTATACTTCATAACATGGATATTATACTGCACTTGTTAGTCAAACTGTACGATAAAGAATACTAGTTAGTAAGGATTATTCATTATAAATAAAGTTGAATACTTGATATATATGTTACCTGTTATATAATTTCATAAAATTTACGTATAAAATAAATCATTTTCTATGGAACTTAAATTCGCATCTTAAACGGTTTCTGTATTATTCTTAAGCAAATTTTCAACTTTTTCTGAATTTATTTCAATTTTATTTGTTTTCAATCGTTTTCTCTTTTTTTTATTTGAATTCTCATACTGTTTCTGAAAATATTTTCTAATACCTAATTTATTTATTAAATACTGTCGAAACATTTCTAAGGCATTCTTGCCACCAGTTCCTTTTTCGTAGATCATAGATATTTTTACATCGTCATTTTCAGCTTCTTCATGTTCGATTACTTCAGCAAAAACGCTACATATTAACAAAGGTTCATTTTTATCTCCTGAGTTATTCTTTAATAATTTTTCTGCAGAATTTTCTGCGGTATTTATTACAGTTGTACATTCTGTGTCATGATCTACAGATTGATTCATTAATCTTTGAGCTAATCGACGTTTCCTACGTGCATGTGACCACGTATCATTTTTTGCAATTAGTTGACACGACCAACCATTAAAGCCGTCAATTGGCAAATTTAATTCCTTGATTTGTATCTATATAAAAAATATGTCAAATCAAAATATTGCAAAAGCATTGCAAAAAGTATAAGTATAACGTTACTTGTAATTGTTCCAGTATTTCTTCTAAACAATTAACAAAGTTGTCAAAAGAAGAAAATTTATCTCTCATTGGGAATTGTATTTCTGTTGGACGTTGTTCTCTTAGCAATTTTGCAATATAATCTCCACTTTTTCGAATAACAGGCGCATTTGTCAAATTAATAACATCTTTGGATAGAAATGACCAAGCCAATCCCCATCTATAAAAAAAAGAAAATTAAATTCACAAGTACATGAAATCAAAAAGATGTCTTTAAAAAGATGTATTCACCTTTTTGTGTGTCCTTGACAAAATTCTGTCCATGTTGAATTTTCTATATCTTTTTTCTTTAGAAATTTTAATAAAAATAATAAATTACTTCTTCTACCAAACATAGTAGTATAAATTTTTACTTTGTCCTTAATTTCTATACTCTCTTCAATCATTTGTGTTACAAATGCTCTTTCACCACCTTCAACTGTAAGTTCAACTTTATTTCCAGTTGGAGCATTTCTTGGTGGTAGTCGCTTTATTACTTTCTCTGATGATCCTTCTATTTCAAAAAAAGGAGGATTACACATTGTAAAATGATATACGTTATTTTCTTTTATAATTTCCTTCAATATTGTGCTTCCATTTACTTTACACACTAAAAAAATATTCAAATGTAAAAAATATGTATATTTTAATTATATATATTATGTAATATATGTAATTAATATTATAATATGTAATAAGTAATTAATTTGCCTTTTATTATGCCTTGTAAATTATTATTTTCAACATGTTGAACAGCTGTTTGCATACTTGATTCATCAACTTCTGTAGCAATCATTTGATTTCCATACATTTTTGCAAATAATAAAGGATAAATGCAAACTGCACCAGTACCTAAAAAA
>KQ435922.1:4451644-4471148 GCA_001276565.1 Melipona quadrifasciata | reverse complement strand
TATTTTTAATATATATCTTATATATAAAAATTATTTTTATACGGATTAACAAATCGATCCAATCCCTCCGTTCGTACAAAATCATCCATCGATCATCCACGATACCAACGATACACCCAGAACGCAGAACATAGAAAATTTGTCGTCGTTTCGCTCGTCGGAATCGCGTAGGTCCTTTTATTTACTCTCTCTCGTTACGAAAGAAGAGAAGAGAAGAGGTCGGTTGCGCATGTGGAGCATCCTGGCCTGCGCGGGCTCCATCGACCCCTCAAACCATTTCGTATACGTTTCCAGTACGTGTTTAGCGATCCTACTGTGCCAGTTTGATCGGGAAAAGGGAACGAGATAAAATCAACATCGACGATTGACCAATTAACCCCGGCTGCCCCTTGTCGGTGACAATCGTGCCGTGACTGCATTCGAGACCAATTGTTATCTCTCTGTGTGATATCGTGATATTTAGTATATACCGGTTAGAGCAATCGTCCACACCTGTCCACACCGTTTGATCTCGATCACCTCGTTTTCTCTGCGGTCTAGATCTGCGGTATCTACGCTCGTTTCGTCGCAGTGAACGATTTTTAGCTCTACCTATCGCTGCCTCTTATTTTTTACTTCATTACTTTCTTTCGTCGATGTTAATATTGTCTTCTTTTTCCTACTTCTTTTTTTCTTCTTTTTTTTATTTCACGTATGGTAGAATGGAAGACGAAGACAGAACGATACGATGGTTATCCTAAAGGAGAAGAAATTTTTATGTTTACATAATCGTGTTTGAGATGGCGGTTTGAAAATTAGGGAAGCACGTGAGAATAAGTCGAAAATGTTAAAAAAAAAAAAAAGAGTACATATATGGGGTATTTTTAGACGAGAGCTTTTGGGAGAAATTTGAACGTTGGTCAAGTATAATTGAATTTGGCTAATTGACGATCAGGTAGGAATGGGAGTTTATTTTATGAGAGAATCGAATTTGATGATTAACTCTTTACCAATCACGCTCAAATTCTATTCTATATGTTTCGAAAAGAAATAAATTTTATTCTTCATTTCTGATTTTTTGTTCTTCGTTATATGAGAATCTGCTCCGATCCTTAAAATTTAATATTTCTATCTTATCCTCGACGGAAATTTTAAGGAAAAACGAGAAATCATTCGTATCGACTTCTTTTACATCTATTTTCTAACAAAAGATACTTATTATCGTTGAGAAAATACTATTCATACAAAAGACGATCAAAAGAACATAGCAGGATTAATGGAGTGTAAAATTTCTTAGAATATTAATTGTAATATTAATTGTTATTAATTATTCGATACTTTTCTGTTGAAAATCACGTCCTTCTGTGTTATACCACAATTTCAGAGGCATCTTGTATTTCTTGGTTTAATGATAAAGATTTCTGTTTAGACATAAATTCGGGAGTATATGTAATGGCTCAAAAACGATTTTGAGAGTGGAAGGAAAGGACTTTTGTAGTTTAGTTAATGGAGAAGGGTTCCTTTGGGATGCATCGGACAAAGTCTCAGAAAATAAAATAATTCGCAGAGAATACTTTCGGAGTTCATGTTTATTGTGTTTTCGATTTGAATTTGTCAGATTATTGCACTAGGCTTTTGTTTAAAAAAAAAAATTAGAGAACGTTGAAAGCAACATGTTTAGATTTAGTTCAGACCCCTTTTGAATGATAGAAATTGACATGTCAAAAAAATAACTCTATTTTCTTGCGAAGCAATTTCTTAAGTGAAAAATTTTGACTTATTCTCGCATGTATAGACTCTCACCCTCTGGAAGTCATCACCCTCTTGTATCACAATTACGGTGATGTTTCGTATAACGGATCAGAAGTGATTGGAAAGTAGATGAGTTTAGGTTTGGTTTCTTCGTTCTGCTGTCAGGAGATTAAATGAAACGAAGTCCTACGAGATTACGTGAAAAAGATCTTAGAGTTTACGTAATTGTGCTTCGGATGATTACATGTTCGTTATTATAATATAAAACTAGGGTTTTTGGTTAGGTTTAGGTGATAAGTGATTGAAGATAGCAAGATTTCATTTTGAGGATGAAAGTGGGATATTTTATTTTATAATTGTCGAATATTTTTCCTTATGGATGATCGAGATTGAATCGGGGTACAATATCTCGCGTACAATTGAATTTCTTTAAAAAGAATAAATTTTTGGATTTCATACGAATTTTATTCTCGCAGTAGCGAAATTCTTGGGCGAAATATTCACGAAGTCTAGACTCTGTTCTCGCGAAATGGGGAACCAAGGAATTTACTATATGTTAAACTTTACTTCTCTAACAATTATAAATGTCTCTTCTCGTTAATCAGAATTTGAACGAGAATTTTGAAAGAACATTGTTACGACTGTTGCGAATTTAATTTCACTTTTGTACGACAAAGTTGTACAATATTTCTACCTATATTGTATCGTTTAAAAATTGATTTTTCTAACAGTTTAACAACCACTCTCTGAAGTCATCGAGCTTCGATATATTTATAACAATCGCATCACCGTGGCCAGTCAGCAGTGATACTGAACAGGTTTCTTTCTTCGTTACAGTCGATTTCTTCGTGGATCCTTCGGTACATTCGACTCATTAAATTGTTACATTGTCTATCGGGCAGAAAACTGATTACAGAACTCTATATATAAAACACAGAGAATCTTTACACAATCTGCGTTTATGCTGTCAGACCTTTTCCAACAAAGAGAATTACAATCGATCGTGAAATATCTAGCATAAATTCTGCCTTGTTAATCGCGTAGCTTTGTGGCGTACATAATTTTTTTCTACGAATTAAGATGCCAGTCTAAACGAAACTGGTATCGTTGTACATTGGCAGCCGTAATTTAGGTTTTCGTAATCACATTTCTTGACTTTTAATGTTTAATTTGATTTAATTTTATTATTGATCTCTGCGGAATGTGAGATACAAAATGAAATTAAACACTTTAAATTTTTGTCACGTAGTGGAAGATACTATAGCAATCTATGACCTCACTAATATCACTTCTGACAATGAGTTTGAAATTCTATCGCTGATTGTGAAATATCCTTATATTCCTGTCGATACTAAAAAAGAAATACCAATTTCATGGAACTTATAAAATAATGTTGCGTATGCGTTTGTCTTTTAATAATTGTAAAATGTTTAGCAAAGCTGCGCTTTATTAAAATAAGCTTATTTAAAAATAAGTTTAACAAATATTATTTAAAATGAGCTTAATAAATATTACACCGTATTATTTGAAATAAGCTTAACAAATATTACACCGCTAAAAATCGCTACTTTTGAAATAAGCTTGATAAATATTACACCGTACCGCTAAAAATCGCTACTATTTGAATCATTACAAACAATATCGTAGTTTATAATGGACATTTCTCGTGTCTCGCAGCTAGGTATACATATGTATGTATTATGTTCTCTGACGTGAATGTAGGACGTGAGATTTATTCGGATGTACGATCAAAAGTCCGGTCATACCTACAATTTGTTACACTTTTGCGAGTGAAAACGAATCGGAACGTAGGTGGGAACTATGGGTCGGTGATCACGCGATTTTACCTTGGTTCTGCTCTCAGAGAGTTTAGAATTATTTCAACGTGAATCTTCTATGCCGTGGAGTTAAAAGATTTCTAATAGTAGATATATATCTCTGATGATATAACCGGGAATCGAGAAACGAGAATCGATTAGTTTTTAGCTCTTCGTGAAGAGCGAGAAATTTTGAAAGATCTCGTGCACAATTTGCTTCACTCGTATACGCGTAATTTAGTTAATAGATTTCTGTAATTTTATTTTTCTTAGTTAATTCTGTTATTTTTATAATTTTATTTTTCATGGTCATACTAAATATAAAATGTATAGTTTGGTATATTATGTATTAGTGTCTGAATTTATTTATTGTTGCTTAAAGAATTTTTCAATTTTTTCTTATAGACACTATTATTTGGTGTGATATTTTATATTTGTAGCACGACACAAACAATCAAATTTATACAATTTGTTCGATAATTTTTCTATTTTGATTTTAAGATGTTCAAAAGATATATAGTGCCTTTACACAAATTATATTAATCTATAATTGTTCGAAGTTAAAGTACATTAGATTGGCAGGAAGTGTGAGAGTAATGAACATGGAAATGAATTCGAAAGATATTGAAATTAGAACGATCAAAGCGATGTATCGTTCAGGATTACAATTTCTTACAGTGCGATAACGTTGATGTCGTAATAAATAAAGTAATTAAGGGAAAGAATAGACGCTGTTATAGTGATAATGTTTTTATAATGAACTCCACGTGATTCGTCACGCTAATTTATGTTAATTTCATTGTAAGATAAGGAAACATATGAACTTCCTTCTCATTAGCATGTGAAAGCAGCCTTTTGTATGGCATTGTACTTCTGATAAATGACGCAGTACATACTATTTACTCGCTTGTAAGCTACAATTTTAGAAACACGAAAAAGAAAATTGAAACGTTATACAACTTACTTGAAAATGAACAGTATGTAAAATATATACAGTAATTGTTTTTTTCTTTTTCTTTTCTTTGTAACAGCACACGCAACTCGTAAATACCAATATCTCAGAAATTATAAAAAGAAATTGCTTGATTTAGTTATGTTAATTAGGGATATTTATAGTTTCGTATAGTTTTATTTAGTAATATTTATGATGTATTTTGTTTAGTAACATTAGTCACATTCAGATCATTGATTATATTTTTTTTTTTTTTCGTAATTATTTATTTCTCTGTATAATATCATGATACGTTTAGACCAAATTTATTATGTACATTTATTAATTTAGTAACGTCGTTTTCAATCGATGGAGAGAACCCAAGGGACTACTTAAACGGCTCTCCCTCGCGCAGATGTTCGTACACACTTAAAATTTCATCGTAAAATTCAAAGTACCGAGAAACATATATTATACCATCTCGTGGCCGACGTATAGCACGTTGCCACGAGTGTTTCGCGCGTTATATTCGTTCGCTAATTCATTCGCACGCGCTAATTGCCCGGCTTTCTTCTTGACCTTTTGTTGCTGTTGCGCGTCTGCTTGCTTCGGGCGCAACTGGAAAATTAGAGGCACACGTAACGTCGAGAAATTTAACACACAATTTTCTTGTATGATAAATATACACGAATAAAATTGTAAGTAAAAAAGAGAACTTGGTAAAGATATAAATTAATAAAAACATAAATTGGATTGTTAAAAAATAATTTGGATCGTTTGGAGAAAAAAGTATTTGGATAGCAAGTGTACATCGGCAGAAATAAAAAATAGTGAAGATATAGATTATGATTATTCGAGAAAGTTAAACGGTAAAGATATACATCGTGCAGTTACAATTTGATAAAAATTAAAGGACAAAAATATAGGCAAAAGTTGTAAGATATAGATAAATAAATAGTTGTATGATGGTAGGTGTAAATGAAGTTCAAATAATCGAAGTTGTTTGAAAAAAGAGGAAAAAGACAAAAAATTTAATAACTTGGATTTTAATACAAGTAAAAGTAAGGTTAAAAGTTTTCCTAGTTAAAAAAGATACCGTGAAGTTCTTCGATCGACTAGAGAAACGTCGCTCTCAAGGATAAAGTTGTGATGTATTAACGCTTTAGACAACTGCGTGACTCACTTCGCAGGATTGCTCCGCAGATTTCGCAGTAAAATGCATTCGTTTCATCTAGGATGGACATCGAGGAAATTTAAAAGAAAGTTCAATCTCTCGTATTCTGACAATTTTCTACAGTTCCGTTTTGATCGTAGAAAACTTTCGTTCTTGATCAATTTTTTACAGTATTTCGCATCATCACGGTAGTTTCAATTTTCTCTTTCCTTTAAAATTTCCATTACAACACTTCATACATTATTTTAATAAAAATAATTCTCTCGCTTTTTCGTTATCTCAATATTCGTTTTCAATTGCAAATTCGATTTAAAGCATCGCGTCCTTGATAAAATCAAACTTAAAAATCCCGTAACACGTAGTACAGCCCGGTTGTCGCAAAAGATGCCTCGAATTCATTTTTCTTATAGAAACTCGCCTACCTACTCGACCGGAAGTAGCTATTTCGAGAGAAAGATGCTTCCGAGCCGTGTAAGTGAAATGCTCTCCGAGAAAATGGTTAGAAAATCGAGCACTGCGACGAATGTTTCCCCGCGGGAAAATCGAAAGTAATTTGGCAGATCGAAAGGTCGATTTTCCGATCGGCGGAATTTTCGCGAGTAAAGAGGACGAGAAATTTTTTCGATGGTTCTTCGTGGTTTGCTGGCACCAGCGGCGGCGCGATGGACACGAAATAAAACGTCGAAAAGGTAGAGGGATTAATTGGATTCTTTAATGAACGTTGGACTGCGTTCAAGAAGAGCATGGAAAGAATATATATATATATGTATATATATATGTGTGTGTGTGTGTGTGTGTGTATATATTGGCTCGGAAGCCAATCGATGTAAGAGTCACTTGTCGTTAAAAACAGCTTGCGCCGTGCAAATGCCAATTTTATTATCGAAATTTTTACCCGACGGATGACGATTTAGTCATTGTAATATCATCACAGGTGACTGTACTGTTGACTGAAAATTTTGGCAAGATATTTGTACGACACCGGTCATTAAAATTTTTAATGTAAAATGACTTGCATTAATGAACTTCTGAACTCTTACAACGTATTGCTAGATCTGTGGATTTTTGTGCAATTTTATCTTCATAATAGAAATGGAACAAATGTTTTATCTATTAAATATTATAATGTAAGCACAGCGCTTTGGATATTTCATATATTGTTGTGTATGTAATGTGCATTCTATTTTGTATCTTTAAATCTCTCTTCTAAGATTGCATGAACATCAACAGTTTGCCAGCTGAATACGTTTTATTTATGATAGAATTTTAATTGTATTTTTATACATTATATACATTTTCATACAGATTCTTTACCGTGAAAAGTGTTATTTAATTCTTCCACTTTTAAAATAAGTATAGTCTTATTGTTCTAAGATTTTTGAGTAGAAAATTTGAAATTTTTTGGTTTAGAGAAGTTACATTCCTCCAGTCAATCAAAATATGAATCGTTCAACTCTTTTATCGAGCAATATTCGATCAACGTCAGTATTTTTTAAGTCACAATATTTACCCGTAATAAATATTTTTTAAATTAAGTTACATTTGAACCTAATTGTTATTTTGTTTTGTGCAAATTACTTTTAAATAACATTTGTCTTGTAATAAGCGCACGTACAGTGAATATTTCGTTGAAACGTCTACGTGAAATAGAGAATCGGGGAAGCACGCGAGTTGGAGTTTTAATTGGAAGTCGATGGAATCCACTCATCGCCACTTGAACCCCATTAATCTTCCATGATATCTTGTTTAACGGCGAACAATTAATACAAGGAAATATATAAATCGATGTTAAAGCCGGTTCGTTAGCGAGATATTTTCACACTTTCCTTTTTTTAGGTCTCTTTTTCTTTTCTTTTCTTTTTTCGTTAATTAATTTCCACGGTGAAAAGGTTGAAAAGGTGAGATATATATATATGTATCTTATCGCGACGATCTCTCGAATGGAAATGAAAATGGAAAATAATAATTCAAATTTAATAAACACGCTTTCCATTTTCAACTTCGACAAATCTCTGTGCATGGCGCATTGTATTTTACAAGTATATTTATTTATTTAAACCATATGTATCATCTATTATTTACATTTATTTATTTAAATCAGCAGGACAACTTGTGCATAATTTTGGATCAAAAATTTCTTTATATCCTCGAATAACACTTCCTTCTTATTCTTATTTTTTAGAATACGCAATTAAAGAAAACTAAGATCACGCATTAAGTGTCATAGAAAGCAATCTTGTATTTTAAGATTCTCTATAAATGGATAAAAATCTAGTTATAAAAAATTGTCAAAAGAACCAGCTTACATCAGGAAGTTCTAAAATGGTAACAGCAGTTGATCTGTGAAAGGCTTGCGCGTATGTAACATTTCAGTTACATCACCTGACATGAACAAGCTGACGCGAAACAATAATGATTTTGCAGGGGTCAGGAGAAGCAGGCAGCTGGACAATTAGGATTATCACGTTATGGACCGCAGGTGATGAGCGTATTGTGTTTATGCACCACGGTACACCAGACCGCTCAGAACAACAGCCAGGCCAGCAAGATACTTCCGAGCACACCGCCGATCTCATCTGAGGAAGAGAGGATAAACTCGTCGCAGGAAATACCCACCGACGAGCTGGCTCTATTAGCTAAGCTGGAGGAAGCCAATAGGTGAATCGTCGCGCTGACTAACGTTCAACAACATCGCCATTGCATGTGCAAAGCGAATCGTGCTTTAGATATATTGCTTATATATGTTCAATTGTGTATGTCAATGCGTGACTCAGTATAACTGCAGGATCAGTTGATTGTGAATGAGAACGAGGAGTAGCTTAAATGAGATGAATAGAAACATTTCTAAGAAAAATATCTTATTTAAACTACGGAGAATAAAGATTTGATCCTATTTTAAATACATTAGATAATTTAGCTTTCTTACAATTTATATATATTTTTATATTCAAAAAGAAAGAGGAGAAATTATGTTTCTATTTAGCTCAAGTGAATAAGCGTAGGGATTGAACGATGAGTAATTGTAAACTTCAGAAGTAGAATTTCTGTTCAAGAGAGATTCAATAATTGTGAAGAATAATATCTAGATTTTCAATTACATATAATCGTTTTTCGTTCTTTGTATTTAGTTCTTGCTCACGATACGAGATCTTTCATTTATCTATGAATGTTTTTATATCGATTTGACGATTCTGCTTGTTTTCTATTTTTACATTTCTATTTGAAATTTAACTAATACCTAGCACACTTAGATATTTTAAGGGAGAAGATATATACTCTCGCATTAATTAGGATACTCGTTATAATCTTGGGTTGTAACATATGAAAATATAATTTTGTATGATTATGACACTACTACTATTTAAAGGACTATACAAAGAACTGGCATTTGTTGGTAAAAATGATTTTACAGTTTACAGTATCACTCAATTTTCATGTACATCATAGTTAATTCGATTTGAAAATTGAATTTAAAAATATAATTATAGAATTCAAATCTAATTAGTTAATATATTTTGATTTATGTATAATTCATTCATTGTTAGTGAAAAAAGTGAGCTTATTATTTTAATCAACGTGATCGGATATCTCATATGTTACCACTCAAAAAGCACTTTAATAAGCTTTCATTGATGTAAAGTTCATATTTAAAGAATTTAATGTAATTGATGACAGGCTTATCGAATCGGATGCAAAGTCGTTGAACTCGCTCCAAAGTAATCACAGTAGGAAAGGTTCCGACACATCTCAGGTGTCCGTGGCGTCGGGGGGCAGCGGAGGAAACGGCGATGCTGCACCCCGACGCCATAATTCAGCTGATGGTGAAGAGAATACGTGGACCCTATGGGGTCACATTGTCGCTGATTGGGATTATCATTGGAAGAAGAGGAAAGAGTTCGTCAAAGAATTAGTACGTCAGGGAATACCTCATCATTTTAGGTAATCAACTGACATTACTCTTTAGCTTCAATTTCTCAAATTTATTAGTAACTTTGGATGATCTGTGTAGCCCTTTAAATTTGACAAGAATCAATAAGAAACACAATTACAATGAGTGGAAAAACTGATTCTCGTCTTCATATTGCAGAGGTATTGTTTGGCAATTATTAAGTGGTGCTCATGACTCTCCTGTGAAAAAGCAATTCGCCGAGTATATCAAGGCTACGTCAGCATGCGAAAGGATAATCAGGAGGGATATAGCTAGAACGTATCCTGAGCATGATTTCTTTAAGGAGAAAGACGGGCTTGGTCAGGAGAGTCTATTTAACGTTATGAAAGCGTACAGTCTTCATGATCGTGAAGTGGGATACTGTCAAGGTTCGGGATTTATTGTAGGATTACTCCTTATGCAGGTACACTTTAATGTTTGAGTGGGATTAGAGGACTATAAACGAATAATTATAATCCTTAAAAAAAAAAAGAAAAAGAAAAGAAAACATGAGATAAATTACATTGAGTTAATGAAAGAATTAAATGAGTATATCAATTTGTTGTTACAGCAAATGCCAGAGGAAGAAGCTTTCGCTGTACTGGTAGCGCTTATGCAAGAGTATCGTTTGCGAGACATGTTCAAGCCGAGTATGGCTGAATTAGGGGTGTGCATGTATCAGCTAGAACATTTAGTTGCTGACACGCATCCCGAGTTACACGCTCATTTTACGGCTCAAGGTTTTCACACGTCGATGTATGCATCGTCTTGGTTTCTTACGCTTTTTACCACAGCGCTCAGCCTACCGCTGGCCTGCCGCATTTTTGACGTGTTTCTGTCCGAAGGCATGGAAATTATTTTCAAAGTTGCGCTGGCCATGCTGCACTTAGGCAAGGAAGATTTGTTAAGCTTGGACATGGAAGGCATGTTGAAGGTAATTCTCTATCATCAGAATCTAACATCTTATCCGTAGATAAAGATCCGATATAGAATTTTTTGTGTTCACTCGTAGAAAAAAAAGTCAAGTATCGCAAGCTTGATAGTTGAACAATGTTTCTTGCCACGTGTGGTTTAATCTTCATGCTGTTCTCGTTTCTTTAATATTTATAACCTTTTTTCGTGTGTAGTTCTTTCAGAAACAATTACCTGGAAGAGCCGAGAAAGATCCTGATGGCCTCATGAATCTTGCCTATAGTATGAAAATAAATCCGAAGAGAATGAAGAAACTCGAGAAAGATTATACCGTCTTGAAAATGAAAGAGCAAGAAGAAATGGTCGAGCTTCGTAGGCTTAGAGCCGAAAATAGGTTACTTAGGCAAAGAACTGAACTCCTAGAAGCCGAGTCCGCGGAGCTGGCAGACAGATTAGTCAGAGGTCAAGTTTCTCGAGCAGAAGAGGAGGAAACTGCTTTTGTTGTACAAAGAGAATTAGCAGCTCTTCGACACACGCATCTTGAAACCAGCCATCAACTTGAACAAGCTCATGAAGAATTAAGATCATTGTCGCTTCTTTTAGAAGAAAATGTCACATCGAAACAATCTTCTTTAGATGAAATTTTGTCAAAGCAGGAAGCATTGTCGCAAAAGGAGGAAATGATACAATGTTTGCAAGAGGAATTAGTGAGAGTTCGATTACACGAGGCTGAGAACGATGCAACGATAAGGGAACTTAGAGCAAGGATACAAGAACTAGAACAGGATAAAAAGACGTTGCGCGAATCAACGCCAGATAATTCTGTTGCTCATTTGCAGGAAGAATTGATTGCCGTAAAGCTAAGAGAAGCAGAAGCTAATCTCTCTTTAAAGGTAATTCATTTTTTTACACGTTTGGAATTGTGAATATCGTTCGAAATTGTTTAAGATTTTTGTAATAGCTGTAAAGTATGTGTGTATATATATATATATATATATATATATATTTAACAAACTTATCATAATATAAGAAATTTGTTAGGATCTTCGGCAAAGAGTAATGGAATTGAGTAGTGCTTGGCAAAGACATCTACAGGAGCATCGTTCCGCTCAGGCTCAACCTGCAAGTGATTCCACACCGAAGAAACTTCTGTTTTGGGAGAATCGAGGACATGAAGTGCAAAAATTCGAAGAAGATTTAATGACAACTAGAATTCGAGAGATGGAAGCCTTGACAGAAGTGAAGGAGCTTAGACTCAAGGTCATGGAACTTGAAACGCAAGTGCAAGTCGCTACAAATCAACTTCGCCGACAAGATGAAGGGGGGAAAGTAATTAAAGAAGAATTAGAGACTGCCTTAACTAGGGAGAAGGAACTTATTGCTAAACTGCGGGAACAACAACATAAATATTCCGATTTGGAGTCTAAAATGAAGGATGAAGCTATGATGGCTAGGATACGCGATGCAGAGCATGCGCAACAAGTGGCAGAACTCACTCAGAAAATATCTCTTCTTGAATTAAAAGTACTATTTTTGTTATTTATATCAATTTTTTTAAATATTTCAATACAAACATTACCATAGAGATATTGAAATCATTGGTTATTCTTATTTGTTACAGAATGAAGAGATGCACGCAGAAGGTGAGCTTAGGAATAATTTAGATGACAGTGAAAGAGTCAGAGAATTGCAGGATAAAGTTGCAGAATTAAAAGCTGAGGTATGTGAATATTCTTTGCTTCATCTATGCTGCATTAGTGAAAGCATTGATTTAAAAGAAAGAAAAAAAGAAACTGCAGTAAGAGGTGAATGGAAAAAACATTATTAAAGTGTTATTTATAATAGAATCCAAATTTAGTCTTAGTATTATATTTTTGCATGTACTAATTTGCTCAGAATATTTTTATTATTTCCATAAAGTTTATCATTAAACGATCTTGAGTTAAAGATAGAATTATTCATGTGAATTTCCAAAAAGCATACGGTATTTTAGTATTGGGAATATAGCTACGAATGCTTTCAATTATGCACAAGTATAATTATTGTTATATATATTTATGATCGTCAATGATTTTCGTTAAATTTCCTTGATTAAAATTGGAATTCATTTCTTTATTTAAAGTATTAACTATAGTATAAGTTCAAAGTATCAATGGTAGAAGTAATGGCGGTAGTTTTATTCAATTTGCTATTAGACTGCAAGTTAGTAAATCTCAAAGCTTGTAGAGTTACATAATTATAAAAAAAATATCGTACATTTGAATATAGAAGTAACTTCCGTTGGTACCCTGTTATAGGATCTTGATTTTTTCTTTCAGTTCCTCCATATTTATTTGTCGAACCATAGAACTATGTCAATTCTATACAATCATCGTGATCATCAATACATCTTTAAAACGTCTTTAAAAAGTTATGTTTGATTTTACTATTTATATTATTTTTACATGACAAAATAATAAATTTCGTAGAGATATTTAATACTTTATTAAATATTTTATTTTTAAAATTTTCTTTGAAAGAGTTTTTACAATTTGTATAATTTATTGTAACAACAGTTTTTTCTAATTATGTTTATATGTATCTAATAATGCATATTTTTTGTAACACCATTTTGTCCAACAACTATCCATGTTTTACACTCATATTTTTGGTCCATTTGGAAATTTATATTAATGGGAATTTAACACTATTGTTGTTCCTCTTTCTGTTCTGCTGTTCCTCTGTTGCACTGTTAATTCACATATTGCAAAGAATTGAGTTTTCGATGTATTATACTAATAATTTTCTAACTACTGACTATCCTGAATCCTTTAAATAAGAACGATATATGAGAAAAAACATATGTATATAAATCAATTGTGTTTGTTGGGTGCACAAAATTACGTTTATCGTTATAACACGTAACATAAACGAAGATGTAATTTATGCTTTCGTATTTCTGTGACTCACAAAATTATGCACCAAATTGCACCTCTTACTGCAATGTATTGCCAACCGTCACGCTAAATAATTTTTTTTTTTTTATTGATAAAATCATGTGCTATACAAAATTTGATTATAATTTTCGTTTCAGAATACTTTTCTGCTTATTAGATTAATAATAGATTTAATATTAAAATTAATATGAAATTTTACTAACATTATTATGGACAAAGGGAAATTATTTATTCTTGTTTAACAATCTGCTTTAATATCAGATAATTAATACAGTTAATATTCAGATATTACTTAGATATATAAGATTTATAAAATTAAATATTATATGGTATATATTTTTCATATTTAATTAACACAGCTGTTTTCACACTTTTCATATTAAACAAATAACGTATTTCTTCAGGGGTACCTGTACACATTAAGAATTTATTGTGTTGTCATCATCAAAAGTGCATCTCTAACTGTTTCAATCCTCATCTAATTTTGTGTGAATTTTCTAAGTCATTGAAGAAATTCCTTACATGTAAAAGCTTCGAGGTGCATTCACAGCTTGTTATGTCTCTGCTGCAATGTAAAATCTAAATAATCAATGTCGAATCGCTTCTGAACTTAATATGATACAATATTCGTTCATTTAATGTTATTTTTTGCACTTGTGAGAATAAACTAATCATCATTGTATTTAAACTGAAATTTATATCTTTGAGGGCATCATAATATAAAAAGGTGTCTTTTCGAATTAAATATTTGTGTTTCGATTGAAAATTTGCAATAAATTAATTACAAGATTTTAAACATATTGTAAATATTTTTACAACATTAAAATAAGCAAATTTTCAATGTTTCAGCATTAATATTTAAGGCGTTTTTATGTACACATACTATAAAATCATTTTATTACAAATCAAGCTTGCCATTTACAGTATTAATTGTGCTTTAAGGACATTGTATTAGACATTGAGAGCTAGCACAGCACGGAGTAAGAATTGGTTCTAATTCTACAGATAATTTTAATTGGAAAGAAAATACAAAAAGTATATACACCTTCAAAGATATCATTTTTACTTTTATATCCTTTAATATTCAGCAAAAGTATATTTTAGTATCTGCTATTTAAAAAAAAAAATATCAAACATTTATTTACTCATATAGAAAGATATATTATGAATAGAATTCTCATTGTGTAAAGGTACCAAACACTAACACGAAAAAACTAATAGTCTTGTAAAACTAACCCTCTATTGCTGTGTTATCTCTGTCTCCTTAGTTCCCTACGCCAATCACCAGCCCGGAGACTGAGCCTTGGCGCTGGCTCGAGTAAGTCTTTACCCATCCGTAAGCATTATTTTTTCCATTTCATGTATGTAGCATGACATCAACGTGTACTGTTGATCAAAAGTCTATATTTCCTTTTTATGTAATTTTGTATATATATTTTATGAGATAATTACTATAAACACTATATTATACTATATTAAATTACAGGATAATTCATCCTAATTTACAATCAAGTGTTATAAGATTCAGAAAACCATTAGAATGACAAATGTCTTTATCCTTCAATGTCGCCTTGGATTCCTTTTTAATACATATATGTACATCATATTGTTTTCTTGTGCTCATTTATCATCATATATGTAACAAAGCATTGATTTGACTTATTGACTGTTTGGTATATGCTTTGCAATTTACACATTACAATCACTATCCGTATGCTTCATTTTCATTTTCTTTATTTATTAATAATAAGGTTTTTTTTGTTGTAAAAAGAAGTGGCAAGAACATTTGTGAAATGCTTTAAGAACTAATGGGCAATCTTAAACTAATATCTTTATTTAATATTTTGCTTAATCAATGTATTAAGTAATGCATGTTACCCGTTATAATTTCCAATCCAATATGCTTTCTATGAAATCTGAACTTGATGCTATCAGTAAATTATTATATGTTATAATAGAAGAAATGCTTATCAAGGATCATTTAATAATTGAAACGTGTGTTATAGAGGTGTACAATAAAATAAAATTATTTTCATTTAGCATTAGAAATAACTATTCAATAACTCTTTATTATTTTTCTTTTATTGCATTTTTGAAACGAATTATCAAAAGTATAAAATTAAAGTGCATGATAATTATATTTGATTAGTTTTATTAGAAACTATTTATATTTATTTATTGCAACTTTTAAAACATATCATCTGATTTTAGGCAACTTTCTTCATCTTGAAAAATGGAGTCAAAGACTTTAGAAAATTTAAGAGATCAAAGATCGGAATAGAAGCATAGATTAGAAGAACTTGAATAAGATTTCTAGACATTATATACATTATAAAAATTGCACGATTTTCTGAAAAAGTAGTATTCAGAGCTAATCATTTCACAAAACTGTCTTAAAAATTATTTTCAACAGAATAACACATTTACGAAACAAAGTAAAAAGTAATTGAATTACGTTAAATGAAATATTTGTAAAGAAAGAAGCATAAAGTACATTTACAAAATGATGATGTATAAAGTATTACAGAGTTTTACAAACATTTCATAATATCTCAAATTATAGAGTTTAATAATATTACTGCATATAAAATGTGTGTCGCAGGTCATGAGGCTAGAAAGTTGGAAGCAACGTTGGACAGGCCATGGTGGACAAAATGTAAGAAGTTTCAGTGTTGACACTGAAAGCGAGCTGGACGAGCGGGATCTCAGAATTTGTTTACAGGATCATATCACTGCACAGAACTCACCAGAGGTATAGAATTCCATGTATACCAGAAATTAGGCAGCTAATTGTCGTTTGAACACACACACAGAAGTATTCCATATGTCAGAGCAGATGGGATCTTTTACGTTTCATGATCATGCTTTCGCTGTAGGGAGAATGCGACGAGTTATAACGCACATAGAATATTATAAACCAAGAACACATAGAAGTAATAGCGATATTATGTTTTTAGTTAACATGTAATATCACTATAGTTCGTGATGTATTAACAGCATAGTAGCAATTAACTAGGTGTAATCTGGTCATTAATACTGCAATATAAAATTATCTGACCCGGATCTGTTCGTTGCAATCAGACTTCGAAGTAGTATTTGTAAAACATGGTCTTTTAATAATCTACAAACAGAATAATGTCTCGACAGTTAGGTTGTCTCGATGTCTCATGTAAGCATTCTAATACACATAGTGACTAATATCTATAATTTTCATTATTTTCTCTACAAAGATTCTCTACCAGAAGCCACCATCGATCTATTCCATTAATTTTTATAATATACAGTTCGAAGTCTGTTTACAATCGACGAGTACTATAGACTAAATATAACTATGTGGCGCATAAACGTTTTTATACGTATACGTATGCATTCTGTGTATTTTTTGTAATTCAAACCAAATGTAATTCCATTTAAGGAATTGTATAGAATGATACATTGAATAGAATGAAGTCCGTCGACAGGAAAATTGACGAGTTGAAATTATGTCTTTTATGAATGAAAGAACGGATGACAAAAAAAGGAGAAAATTGAGTAGAGAAAGAAAAGAAAAATTAGCGTTTTTCCTGATACGACGGAATACTTAGAGTCTCATTAACGAGTCGCAGTAGCGTATTACTCCGATTGTAGAATACAGCAAACAAGTAAAAATGAATATATAAGAGTAAATGAAGTATCAATACTCTTTGGATTCATCAGTATTGTATCTTGAGTATATTCGCGTATTTATTACATGTTTTTGTAACGAAGAAATGATGCTAGATTGATTTTGAACGATCCAATTATTGAACAGAGAAACTGCGCAAAAAATTAACATATACATAATACTGTGCAAAAGTCTTAAACCAATTTTTTAATTTAATGTTTTATCTCTGAGATTCTATAACTTAGAACGTGTTATATCTAAGAAATAATAATTGTCTCAACAAGTATTGATTAATTTAAAATGATTATTTTATTCTTATGTTATTGTGACTTCAAAAATCTTTCATAATATTTAGATAAAAATTCCATATTTTATGATAATCAAGATAACATTAAGATAACATAGATGATTTCAAGATTTTCGCGCAGTATTATGTAAACATGCTCATACATTTAGGTTTATGTTAAACAAAATTTGGAAAAATTGTGATTTTGATCAGTTAGAGACAGACAGGCGACTAAAAAAAATTTCGTAATTTCGTTAAAATTGGATCTAAACAGCTGCTGATCGGTGGAGGGTGAATCAGTGTTCTTTAAATTAATTTACTAATTGCAGATTATTGAAAGTGAAAGTGAAACCGAACGAGATAATCGGGAGTACAGTTGTAAAACTTAAATAGCCCGGATAACTCGTTTCTTATAGCGAGGACATGATAATTACTTCCAACGTAAGTAGTTGTGCAGACCAGAACGTCAAATTGCTTTTTTATTCATGGATTTTTGTTTTTTTTTTTTTAATCTCCGTTTATTTTTCAGCTTAATCAAACCCTTAACGATCCATTTCCGTTTCTACTATGATCGTGTGTCTTTTTAGTTTAAGAATTTCAACAAACGGTCTAAATGTATTTGCTTTTAAGATAAAGGGAACAGCTGGTCAATAGAAGAGCAATTTTTCTTATCGTCTGATAATTTTCAAGCAGTTTTGGCTCTGTCTTATCATTTTTTTTTCCACTATTTTCGTCCGTTTCGTCCGT
This sequence comes from Melipona quadrifasciata, assembly GCA_001276565.1. Lineage (NCBI taxonomy): Eukaryota > Metazoa > Arthropoda > Insecta > Hymenoptera > Apidae > Melipona > Melipona quadrifasciata. The sequence continues at coordinate 4,453,043 of KQ435922.1, read as the reverse complement.
TCAGTGCAATAAAAAGTATTTATTTATGCTCTGACGTATTTTTAAAAAATTGTTGGTAAAACATATATTAAAAGATGATTTTATGAAACAATGTAAATAAGTAATTCTATTACTAATTATTGTTTTAATTAGATCTTTTTACAGAAGTATTTTTTCGCGCTATATATTTTATTTTATTAAAAATAAATATATTATCAGAGCTAGTACTTAGAAATGCAAAGCATATACATTCGTATGAACTCGAGCAAATTTTATTGCTCACAGAGAAAAAGATAACAAATGAAGATTAAAAAGAAGCGATATTTAGTAATTATTGTACTATAATATACTTAAAAATTCGTAAATATGTTTATCATTAATTGTCGTAGATGATTATGTATATATTGATTATTAATTTTAAATCGTTTTATATGTTATGTGCATTTTTATTTATACATACAATTTAGCAAAAAAAAAAAAATTCAAGATTCTTTTCAACTTTTAGAATCAGAAAAATTCGATGCAAGTTCTTAAAATCAATCACAATTTTATCTATAATTTATTAATTTTTTTTATTAGCTAATTATCAGTTTTAAATGAATTTATTAATCGTGGATTTTATTATAAATAACATTGGAACGTTAAGGGTTGTACGCGTCCACAGTTTTTCGCTTTGGCCTAAATTTTATTGTATATAATTCCATTTTATCACGAACAATTGGCACCAAGATTATAAAAATCGATCGCGAACGCACCAAACACAAGAATTCTCTCGAAAAAACAAGATATTCTGCTTCTATGCACGTTTGATGAAAAAAGAACAAGAAAATTGCATGTACTCTTTGCAGTATCGTAGGATTAATCGAATAAATTATTAACATGTCGAGTAAATTTGTCAATCAAAAAAGGAAGGTTCGATAATTAAATTTTTATAACATAGGATCTTTACTCTGCAACAAGTAAAAAATTCTATTTGTTGAAACTCACTTTTTCACTCGCTTTTCAGCTATTGTAATTTTCGGAAATTAAATCTAAAATTATTTTTTTTGTCGACTATATTTAGACACATGCATCTTTATTGATTTGTTATGGGGATTTCTGTGAAGTATTTTGTATAAAAAGAAAAACATGAGAAGAGAAAAACATGATAAGTATATTCTTATTAATTCTTTGATTTTAATATTTCTGCATTAAATACGTAAGAGAATTTTAATATAACATAATTATAAAAATTATGTTCAAAAATAATTATAATTATAATAATTATTAAGTTATTAAGACAAGCAATATTTTACTGTTAGAACTAACGAGCTCCAAAATTAAATTAAAAAAATAATTTTGCTGGCATAAAATTGACTGATCGTATTGAATTTTAAAACTACTTTCCTAAAAAAATAAAAAAAAATATAACTTATCGTAT
>KQ435922.1:4438901-4451611 GCA_001276565.1 Melipona quadrifasciata | reverse complement strand
AATTAATTATTTATAAAATGTATAAAAACTTTTGTAATTTTGACTACTTTTAAATTTTATTAATTATATACGACTACACGGTTAGATTTTTTAATAGATCGCTTCTGTTAAAATACTTTCGAGGAGAAAATTTTTCGATTAAATTTTTTTAATTTTTAAGCAAATTTTATATGATATGATATTGTGAAAATAATAAATCCCCTGTAGCAATTCGATATTTTCCAGCAAACTACGAGAGAGTCAATATGTCGCTTTTACACAGTTCACGAGGAGCGAAAATGTTTTATAAGAAAAAAAAAAAAGAGGAAAAAGTATCATTCCGTAGCAGTCTATATAATTCATTTTAAACGAATCATAGAGATACGCTAAGGCAACGCTTAATGGCACAAGCTCAATTATTTATTAGTAAGAAAGGCTTAGTTTCTGGTCTTTTCAGATATTTCACCAAGGAAATCGAAACACGTTTCTTTCGTCTATTAAGAATAAGGAGAGTTAATAGGAATAATTTCAATACTGCCTGATATTCGAAACCGAGTGGATTAAACCGTATGGCTAATGAAAAGTGTCCATTAAAGAATACCCAAAATTCTCTCACGTCGCTTCTGCGAAATCAATTTTTACGAGTATTGCATTTTATTAATTTTAAGCTTGTTCTAACAATGAAAAAAGAATAATAATAATAATAATAACAATGATAATAGTAATAATAACATGCAAAATAAGAAAGAAATAACAATTAATTGTATTTAACTGGAAAATCGTGAAAAAATAAAAAAAAAGTATAAATGATTGCTATAGCTCTTGTAAAAAAAGCTATAAAATTATAGAACTGACTTATACGTATGTAAGTACTTTAGTATTTATTTTAAACAATTGACCAGTAAATGCATTTAAAAAAAAAATAGTTTGCTTTTATATTGCTCTTATATTGAGAGGAGAAAGAATTTATTTATTTATTTGTTTTCTTTATTGCATATTTCACTACTTCTTGTAAGTATTGATTGAAATTAATACGAAGCAATTTACGAAAATAATTTAATGAGCTATCAGTATATGGATCAATCGATCCCCTGTGAGTTCTCGAGTGATTTATTTGAAAAAAATTTGATACTAAGAACTTCTATATGTAGATTCTTCAACTTAGTACGAATCATGTAATTTATTTATATTTAGTGAAGCTATTTTAAATATATTACTATATTAATCAGTATTTGTTATAGCGGCAAATATTTTCCCAGGCAATCTTAAACAATTCTCTATTTACTTAATCCCATATTTTTTTAAAAGCTCTTATTATTATAAATCAATTGTGCAATTCTTGAAATAATCTTTTTCAAATCGTCCATACGCTATCTTTTATAAAAATTTATTTTATTATTTCATATATTTATAATATATGTACATATTGTAGAGTTACTATTTGAGGTTTAGAAAAAAATTTTTAATCAGATTAAATTATTAATCTTTTATCAAATTTTGATAATAGCCCCCCGTTATAATCTTTTAATAGTAATAGTAATAATTCTCATAATTGTATAAATAATACGAATTTGCCGAGGAATATATCAGCCATCTTTGATCAATATTTGTTGATATCGATCGATCAGTATCAACATTCAATTATTTATCATTATCAATAGTGCCAACTTCAATCGAGAAGGAAAATAGTACCAAAAAAAAAAAAAAACGTATGGAACATTTTTATTATTATTATCGAAAGCACGTGAATGCTAATATACATACGTTTTACTAACATTATTTATCCTTTTCTACACATTTGTACTTTAAGAAACAATCGTGAAACTTTTCAGGTATGTTCGTTTAAAAAGTTTTACAAAACAATGACCCTTGTCTGAATACATTTCGGCATCTTGTTACGAATCATTTCGAAATAATTATGCGAATTATACGTATACTGGCGTGCTACAATTGTATTTCTAGAACGAGCGTTTGTTAATGAATCATTTGTTAGTAATTTTCCTGAATAATTTGTTATATGCAAGATACATATTTTGACAGATAATGCGCACACTATGAACAACGATACAAATTTGTCACATTTGAACATTGGAACATGGGAAGATTATAACATCAGGAGTAAATAAATTTTTATTCACTTTTAAGGCTGTTGTATTCTTTCCTTTGGAGTTCAAACATAAACTATCGAAGAAAGTTCACAGAAGAACTAAAAACTATGGTAATATCTTATTTTTCAACATTTCAAATTTAATTTTTATTTCTTGAAATGCCAGTCTATAGATTTTCAAAATGGAATTACTGGGAATTTTATCTAAATATAAATTTTTATTTATCTCTCATTCCACATTTATTTGTCTGTTTGTCTTATTTGTTTTCAATTTATCGATAATTGAAATCGCTCCGAATTTCAATTCTTCTCTCTTCGATTATTAATTCGCACCTCGAAACAAGGGAACGTCTCTTATGCCTATTGATGGCTCCCAAGCAATACCCTCTACAGAAAAGATATAGTTCCGCTTGCAGACTTAACAATCTCGGTACGATATTCCGAGGGAGCAAGAAGAACGAAAAGGAGTGAGAACATTAAGAAAAGCATGTACGAGAGAAAGATGAAACGCTCAAGTACAAAGGCAAAAGGAAAGAATCAAGGACAATGGAATGATTCGGTACCCATGGGCAGCTAGTTGTGGCAGGTAGTTTTCCAAACGTAGTCTATCGGCCAGAGAGTGGAAAAAAGTAATCCGTGAAAAGGGGTTCGTTGTTACGCCGGTCTGGTGCGATGTTGCCGATTCTGTGCAAATGAGAAAAGCGGTTGGCTAGGTTGGTCCAGGACCGAAACTAGAACATTATAAAGCCTCCTCATATAGCTCCCCTCGAGAAAAACATTCAAACTACAAGTAATATCATTTCAAGATTTAAATTATTTGAAACAAAAATACAATTCTCTAATGAGGCTGCTATTCATATCATATATATATAATAAATAATACTACTACAACAATGTATATTTTTCATAAAAATATAAACGCATTTCAATATAAAATCCAATCATAAAAGTAGAAGAGTATTACAATGTACTATTTGACAATTCGTGCAGGGTACCTAAATACATAGTTGCGAGTTTGTTCGGCCCTCTTGAGGTGGCGGTGACAGCAGTGTTGCCAAGTGAGACTAACCACGACGAAGTGGAAGCGAAGCCTGCTTATGGGGGTTTTGCGAGAGGAAAGGAGGGATTGAAAGGAGAATTGGATGAAAAAAGAAAGGTAGAATCAGGGTAAAGAAAGAGAGAAAGAGCGGTACGCGGACCGGGCAGGGGTGGCGGACCAATTAAATATGGCGACAGCAGTGGGGTGTGGCGCTTGCGCATGCGCAACACTGGTTTGAGCTGGGGGGACAGGAGCTGTGGATAGAACGGGGCAGCGACGAGAAGGAACCAACCGGCCGGCAAGCAGAGGGATCTCGACGAGTACCCGGCGTACGTTTGTGTAGTGCGCGCTATCTTCGAGAGGATAAGCTCTTCCTAGTGTCGCTTGAGAACTTGTCCGCCGACGTTTGTTCGCTTGGCACCGCTGCGTACAAAGCGTTTCTCTCGTTTTCACTTCGAAACCGGTTGGACTTGTGAAAAAGTACGAATAAAGTCGAAGAATAATGACGATGGCAACGGAGACAGAAAATACCGGGCCAGAGAGCAAAGAGATTAAAGACGTGAAGGAGATGAAAGAGGCGCTGAAGGACGAAACGCCGCCGGACAATAAGCAAGAGGAGAAAGATGCGACGAAAAAGGAAGATAGTGGTAAAAAGGAAGAGACCGCTGACGCCGCGGCCGCTACGCCATCCTCCGCACCGACTAAAACTATCAGCGTGCATAAGGCCAACTACGAGAAGGATGTTGTTTATCTGTATCAGTTTTCCCGAATACCGCTTTTGCCCTCCATCTCGCCGTATTGTCTCAAGGTGGAGACGTGGTTGCGACTCAACGGCATCAAATACGAGGTACGTTTTTCATTTATCGTCCTCGCGTTACCAAACTAGTCTATTTGCTAGAATAGTGACAAAAGAAGGAGAAAATTAATGCACGATATTTTAAAATATCAATTTCACATAGGGTATTTAATTTCGAAGTAATTATTCTATTATTTAATAACGAAGAATGTTTTTTTTTCTTTTACGATTCAAATAATAACCTTTAGATTCTGAATCTATCTTTCACAAAATATTGCTTGTATTCGCCATTTACTGTTAACAGTAAAGTTGAGACATGTTATGCGTTGTGATTCTTATTGCATGGTGTAACTTTACTAAATAATTACATTTCCATAGGCAGTAGAACACGGTTGACTTTTAGAGTTAATCTTTTAAGATATCTTACAATTGACAGTTTTTTGGATATCACGATTCTAGCAAATATTCTGCCTGTAATGTACCTCCAATCATTTGAGTTTCAAAACTCGTGATACGGGGCAAAACAAGGGGATCGATGCGAGCACAATGCTCCCAAGGTTGTACCCTAGGCGTCATATTTCTTCCGGGTATATCCGAGAATGCGTCCTTTCGACTTTTCGTTATTGTAGCTCGGCCGTATTATGTTTTAAAGTATTTATCATGCTAAGAGTCGAGTAATATATTCAATTCTATCGAACTGACGGTGTGCTACAAAAAGAAAAAAGAGATAGGAAAGATGAATCCTTTACCGATTATTTCAAAATGGCGACTCTTGTCAACCTTTGTGGACTCAAAGTAATGTTTAAAATGTACTTTCAGTGTCGTTCACGAACGTTTTTCGCAACTTTCTGCGCAGGTAGAATTTTATTTCGATCATAAATACACTCTCATTATTTTGTCAGCCATACGTTCTCTCATGATCTTCTCGTGATTTTGACGGGAATTTCAAAATGCTTCCCGTCACGATATCGATTTCTTTTGACTGAAAACTTGGTGAACATTTGCATGCATTTTTCGGATCATTAACTTAAATTCAAATGTATAGTTCTTTGCGTTGTTAATTTATTATTCAGCAGTTTACAATTTCTCTATACGCTAAATCTTTAGGTTTTTTTAATGGGGAATAAATTGATCAATCCTGAATTTTACTATTTCGCTATGCAAATATTCGTAGAAATCGTATACGCTATTTATATTTGAGCGTTTACACAAACTGCGGATAATGTTATTTATTTTAACATAGGCGAAACTGAAGTATGTAATCGTGCGTGTAATAGCTGTATATACAGATTACAGATATACGTGTCAGCCTAATCCGCCGGAACATCAAACCTGTTACGCTCTTTCGAAACTGAGCAATCTTATACGTATCGACCCGTTATAATAGATCTCGTTCCGCTTACATACACACCATACGCGTGTAATTCTACAAAACGTTTGCTTAAATAAAATAATGTAAAAGCATTCGTGACCCGTGTCGGGGTCACGTTCTGATTTCCAATGTAACGTTTCAAAGATAATATGTACATTAAGAACCGATTTCTCTCTCTTCGTGCGCGGTGGCCACCGTTTTCTATCGTAAAAATTTTATATCCGGCGCGAGAGTAATACTGCCGGATGACGGGCACACGCGATCGAAAAGCATGAAAATACATTTTCTCGCGAAAGAGGTGAAAGGCCCGGCGGCATGCATTCCTCTATGGACTTTTAAAACGGGTTTTAGCGAGTCGCGTGGGGGCCGAGTCGTGGAAGCCTATTGGAGGGCTTCCAACTTGAACAGAGGCAAAAGTGCATATGCGCTGTCGTCGCGCTGGATCCTGCGCGTTTCTGTTTTCAAGGGGGGTGGAACGGACGCGTAACAGATCCCTTCGGTCTCCGGACATACCAATCCGCACGCACCAGAAATGTTATTAACGATTATTGTTACACTATCGATATTGGATGTCTGAATAGTCAAAATGATCATAGATTCACAAGCGATTTATTGACTCCAATTTGACGAACTTTATCTATTAATCAAAAGTTGTTTTTAAAATAACACGCGTTATATCGATGTCTTGTTTTTCGAAACAATGTTTTTTTTTCACTATCACTATGAAAGTGTCGTATTTTTAGACAGCGATAATATACTTTCACGTTCAGGATAGTGATTTTTTTTACACAAGAAAAGAGACGGAGATGGTGGCTTTTCGTTGTTATTCCCGGGATAAAAACGCGTGTTTTTACATCGATTTATTTATATCGTCTCTGGTACGGTGCAGAGGGTCGATATTGGTCGCGAATCACGAAACAGGCGATAAATAATTTAAACTTTAATTTTATAACTTGTACATGAAGTTACAGTGTCGTGCTAGATAGTGTTTTATTTTTTTCTTGTTGTAATTGTATGAATAAGAAAATAAGAAAACTATTTGATTTTGAGTTTTATTTTTATAGTCAGTCTATTAGTCTCGTATTAATAACATACATCTTCTATTGGTTAGAACTTTTGTTAGGATAACAATTCTGATTGATATTTGATTGATATTGCAGTACAATTTTGTAAACGAAAAGTTTCTGTGTTGATGATAGTAAATTACGTTTTTCTAAAGAAATTCTTGAAAATAATTTTTGAAAATTTTGTTAGGAGAATCATCTTTGAATAACACGAAATAAATTCTTCGCGTATTCTGTTTCAAGTTAAAAAGTAAAAGAATTCAGGAATTTTCGAATAGCGTGTTCGGAACGAATGGAATTTCTCAGGGTGGTCGTCACTTTTGAAACACTTGAAAACTACTTTTCTCTCCCTGCAGCGGTATTCTTTTTTATCTGGCTGCTAAAATCGCAGAGGTCTTTCCACGACATCTGTTAAACATATAATACTTTCTCGTAAAAGGGAAATAATGGTTGACAAAGCCAAATACTGTTTGCATGAACTTGCTTTCGCAAGTTTCGCTTAAAGCAGATTTTAGATATTTTTCTGCCTAATTTTTCTCTTGTTTATTCTTCTTGAATAAATCAGACAATTATGACATCTAGAAACCATTTTGTGCAAGTTTTTAATTTCTTTTAAGGGTTTTAATTTTTTTTTAATTGATTTATATTAATGCTAAAATAATTTCACTATAACTAGCTATAATTTTATTAATTGATAAATTATTGTACAGAGAGCTTACGTGTTACTTTTAATGCATTTTTTAAATTTTCAATAAAGATATGTTCTCTAATTTCATCAAACTCATCTTAGATGAACGAATGTAGCATTGTTTCGTCTAGACAGTCTTTTCGGACTGGAAGAGCTATTTTTAGGTAGCCTATTGGAGGATTACGCTTTATGTAATTTATCAGTTGCAATTGTTAAGTGTCACCGACGCCTCCACTTCCGGTACCCGCTTCTGGATTCTCCGATCAAGACTTGTGATTTCGTACGCGTAGTCTAACTGAATCATAGTAAGAATTGCTGCATTATAGTCTAATTGCAGTAACGTTTAATACTAAATCAAAACTTTATAGATTTATGATTATTGCTGTAGCAGCCTATATTTTTTAAATTAATTTTAATTTTTATATTTTTATAACAAAATGCATTTTTAAGAATATCAATCATTTTTTATTTGTTATATGATTTATTATAATAAATCAGAAAAATATTTCATCTATTTAAAGAAGAAGATTACATATTGTTTATCATTTTCATTAATATTATAAACATTAATATCTTCTTGCCTTTAAGGTATTTCCATACAACATTATATCAACTAAAAATCTCGATTTTCACAAGAAACAAATAGAAATCAATTCTTTAATGGCTAGAGTAGACCCTAATTTATCTTCTTCACAGTGCTCTAGATCTCTCAAAGAGCTTAATTCGTGGATTAAATAAAGGTAGATCTCTTATTAGAACTTGGTCAGAAATCACCCTCTGAAACGATTATAGATTGTATTCCCATACGAAGAATCGTAGTTACTCTTTTGTAATGAGCGCTTGTTCGAATGGTAAAATGGTAGAACTGGAACAAAAGAGGTCACAGGTAATACGGAGGAAGTTCCTATTGAACTAATCATTACCAAGATAGGTATAAATAACGCGTGGAGTGGCCCGGATCAATTGGCCAACTTGACCAATTTTGCATCGGGCATAAACGGTGCCTGTACTTTTTAAGAAATGCTTTCTATTCTTATGAGTTCCTTGATAAATTCCCTATGTACTACTAGAATACCAAACTATATTTGAAATGGTACATTACGATAGTATCATGCCATTGTCTTATTTTTTAAATTGAATTTTGTGAGAAAATGCTTGGATAACGAGATTAAAAAAAAGAAAGCATTGTTTCTTCTTCTAAGATTTTTAAATCTTTTTTTAGTGCTGCTGCAATATTTGAACTGCGTTGTATGAATGGCGTTTCATTCTGTTAAATATGTAGCTTTAAGGCGAATCTGAATATTCATCGGGATATTGGAAGTCCTTGAAAGGATGCATGATTTGCATATAGTTGCGAAACAAAAGAGAAGGAAGAGACCACTTTCGAAGGTGTACAGAGAGACCTGGAGTAGCTTGTGCCGCTAATACACGAATCTAGGTTATGAAAAAAATCTGAAACAAGAATTCTCTGTTTCATATCTGCTTCTCACGCTTTCTTGGCAAGACGCGCTTTTCGGTGCGAAAGTTAGCGGGACACGAGAACGCGTGAAATTGTGCTAATTTCTACATATGAATCTTCTCCTTTTTTCTCCTTCTTAGTTTTTTTTTTCAAAACTGTATAACCTCTCCATGTTTCTTAATATATTGCAATTTCTAATTATATATTAAATACCTGTTGAGACTATGGTGGCTATAAAAATATATGTACATAGATTTTTTTGATAATTTATTATGACAATGTTTCTTTTTGATTGATTCTTCATTTCTATAATACGAAGAATCAAAATTGTGTTTATATCTTTATATTCTACAATGGAGCTATATTTCTTCCTTCAAAAAATAAAGGGAAAAATCTAATTGTAACTTTAAACTCTCATAAATTCATACATATTAAAAAAAAAAATAAATAAATAAAGCTTCCAAAACAACAAAAAGTTCGGGATTTTCGACAGAAGGCAAAACAGGCAGGGCAACGAATCGTGCGTGCGAACGGCCAGAAAAAGAGTGAGCAGGATAGAGAGAGAGACGCATACGTAATGCGCATGCCCCAACGAAGGTTCGTCGGGCTGAACCATTTGTGCCCGGCCAATCGATTGTTTCCGACGTTTCTCCTACACGCTAAACTCGTTTCCGGTCCGATTTACCCGCGACCGGTATTCGCGATACATACTGAATACGAGAAGTCGACTACGAAAGCGATACATTATAATTGCATCGTACAGTTAAACGGCCGACTATAGCGGTGGTTTCGTTGACGGAGGTAGAGAAGGAGGGAGGTACTCGCATGTTACTTTTGCAACGAGCAACCACCTTGTATATAGACGAGGATCTCTCGGTGCTCCATCGAGCATAAGTATTATACTTTCATGACGATGTAATGAGAGAAAGCAGATCTCGTTGCGAAGAACGAGACTGGTAAAAGTCAATCGAGGTCACGTATTTTGGTTTAACGATCTTGTATATGCGTATTTTATGGGTTTAGAGAGATTGATCAGAGGTAGGAAATTTGTGAATATTTCTTTACATTTATATGGTAGAGTAGTTAAACGTAGTAAGTTAGAATATAGTAAATATTAATAATAAGCTTTTATGTCTCGTACAGTTTTGAAATATAGACATTACAAGGACATTTACATTCATAATATATTTCTTTTATCAAAATAACGTATTCGTTATTTATTGTAAAACAGAAGTGATAAATCAAGCGTGAGTTACAATGGTAATAGTGTTGAAATTCTTTGAGAGAAGACGGGTTTCTAGAGGAAATAATCTAAAAGATCTGTAGTTACGGCTTGGGCTGGGTCGAGATTTAACGAACCATGGAATGAGCTGACTCATAGGAACTGTAGAGAACGCACTTCACAAGGAAAAAACAAAATGGCCTTGGTATTTGGGTTGGGAGAAGTTAGCAGCCATGGATATCTTTTAGCGAGAGTTTATTATATCGCCAAAGTGTATCTGATTAAGCGATCATGCAGTTTGGTTGAGTGTTTAAATTGCATGATTGATCGGTCGAATCGTTGTCTATTTTGATACCGCAAATCACGGGACTGACCTTCATGATGATCTAGGCGTAGATCATTATCGGGTATGAATGAATTTCATAAATGATTGACGTTGTAATCGAAGTGAATTTTATTCGTATTAGATGCATTTATCAATTTTAATTCTTTTATGTTCTAAGAATTATAAGATATAAAATCTTAGTTTGACTGAATCTTCTCTATATATGAGAAATTAGAAATTTCTTCTTTTTGAATAGGATTTTCTGTTCCAATCACACATTCTCGTTTTAAATCTCTGCCTTATTACAGGATTAACATCTAATGACAAATAACACATAGTGACGCGGTATTATTGTTGCAACAGTATTCTTTTTGTCAAGTAGCGAGAGAACACCATATATAGACATTCTTCTATAACACATTCTTACCACGTCAAGTTCTTACGTGGCCACCATGTATCTTAATCTCCCCATGCATTCCTAGAATAGTTCCATACTCACAACCAATACTTTAACATAAATATTTGACTTTTCCGGTATTTTTATCATCATCACATTCCTAGATATAAGTTAGGTTACACGAATACGTAAATATTGTTATAACGCCGAAAGCATAGCCAATAGTCGTCACCCAGGAGATTATTTTATATATAAAAAGAAATCAAACTGAAATAGCTTTTTTTGCATCAACTGCTTGCACTATTTCTAACTAAAGTGTTGTCCTAATTATTCCTTCGAATCTTAATCTTTTTTATTTTTCCTTTTACTTATAATTATTTTTCTGTTAAAAATACTACAATCTTCTTTTTCTTCCTTTCGTAAGATCGTTTCAAAATACAACAGTTTAAAACTGTCGCCTAATGAATTCGATCGATTAATTATACGCACTTGAAACTTACGCAAAGTGCATTAAACTCAAGCGTACTAAATCTCCGAGTTTTCGGAGTTCAAAGTTCAAAGTCCCAAAGTTCTGTAATTGGTAAATTCAGAGTTTGTATATTTCAAAATATCGCTTTTCTCACTTTCCTTAACGATTTTTCCCTTCGACTATTTCTTGAAGAGTTGCAGAGTATATATGAAGAGAATATTATAAAGTTTCTAAATTTTAATTTTTAAGTTTTGTCGTTTAAACTTATATTCTAATCATTTTGAAGCTCTACATTATATGTCGACGATAATGTATTCAACAATAATTTAATAAAAACGACAACGCTATCCTGAATAATCCTATTATTGTGCTATTCCACATGGAACATCAAGAAATGTCTTGGACTGGTTTCCGAAGTTTGTTTCATTGCATATGAGTTATGCGAGTGTGAGAGCTAATTTGGAAAACCGATTCGTGTTCTCTAAGTTTAGGATACTCTCGAGGGTTTATGATACGCTGATCTATTGAGACAAGGGAGGCTAAATTTCAAACTTAATTAGAATTCGCAATTTCTCTATCTATGAATAACTAGGCTGAACAGTGGTGGGACAAATAGGTAGTTTGTTTCAAAATGTCGAAAATTTCAGGAAGTTATATGTTTGACTGATATCGTGGATGTAACTTATAATTTGACAATTTATTAATATCACACATGTATTAATATACATGTTATAGACTAAGTAACCAATAGGTCATGAATAAAACTACACAGTAATTAGTTTATTAATTTTCAGGTATTAAGAGTGAAATTTCATTATTCATAATGGCCAGATATTGTAAACAATGTCTATATTAATTATTTAGTCCATTATAATATTAACGTAATAATATAAACACCACCAGTTGATGAATAATCTTGTAAACGGATATTAGAATCGATACAGGTCATCTTTTTTTCAATTATTGCTAATTATCTATCCTGGTTCATAAATTTACACTGACATCGATACACCATCCACGCCCGCAGTAATTTAACAATATTATTCAGCTCGATTAGTCTCAGTTGGCAAGCCTGTTAATACAGCAATTACGTCGAGCTATAGTACGTGAAATTGCGTTAAGAAGACTTTCATTCCACGCGACGCATAGTTGACCTACTGCGCCTTCTTTTGATTGGCTCGAGCCTAAAGTAAAAGAGGGATGAGACAGGACGAAGATGTTTTTAAGCGTACACGCTTCACGCTTAAGGCAGGTCAGGCTCTTTAAATCACCGGAAACGCGCAGGTAGAGAGATGTGGGTAAAACCGTTCTTCCCTCCCCCCATAACCATTCTCCGAGCCTTTTAAAAACAGTTTCGTAGAAGGTTGAATTTACACGCTTGAAAACGTGCGTCCGCAATCGTTTAATCTTATACCATGGAAAATGTCTTGTTGGAATTTCCAGACCGGGGCCCAAGTGTATTCAAAAGCGGTAGTACTTCAGCCCCTAGACGATTTTACGACATGATTTGATTATAGTAATAAATTCTTGTCGTGGAAAGATTCGCAGATTAGCGTGAAGGTTAGGTTTACTCGGTCTAGAGATTTAGAGGACGTTTGTATACTTTGTACGAAGGTACTCTACTGTTTACATAGGTACCTACTGTGTTTATGGATCGGGAGGGATTTCGAAGTGTGTATGGCTATGTAGGGTTTGGTACTTAAGTTATTAACAGTTTCTATAGAAGTAATTCTGTGGTTATATTTATAATCATATTATAATAATAATATTTATAATGCTTTTATAATAATACT
>KQ435922.1:4414989-4428250 GCA_001276565.1 Melipona quadrifasciata | reverse complement strand
TAATTATTTAGATTATTTTATTTATTTTAGATTAAATAGATTTTTCCTCAGTTTTTTCTTATTTTTTTCCTTTGCTAGAGGAAACGTGTCTATTTTACTATAATTTTTCTGCAATCCTCTTTTTCAATTCTTATTCGTATCTGCGTCTTCATTAATTTTAATGTCATTTTAATGTCAGATATAAACAATGGAGTACGAGTATTATAAACGGCATTCATATAAATAATAATGCGAGTCGCATTAACCTTTGATTCAATCATGTCTCCTAAGCATGCGTTAATTTGTATTGAATATCATGTCATGCTGATACATATATAAATTATTCTTTCTCGCTGAACAATATTGATTTAAGAAATTCACTCCGAATCTCATGATTAGATATTAAGAACTCTGAATTCTGTGAATTTTATATGTCCATTTTACGATAACTTTTTAATCCTACGCAAATACTATGTGATACAAATTTTCCTAGAACTCATCGTAACATTCTCCTTAGAGAGAATTTTGTTCCCTTATTCTTTCCCAGTTACAGCGAAGACCTCTAAGGCGTTCCGTTTAGTATGGTGGTAACAGAAGCATCATGTCGGCATACCATCGCAATGTACCCAATTTATCCCCTTTGCCGCGGATCTTAATTAATTAATCTTCCAATTGAACCTCATTACTGCTTATCTTATCGCGGTGGTACGCTCGAAAGACTGCACGCGGGACAAAACGTTCTGCTCTCATTATGGCATTCCTCCATCGCCGAGAAATTCGTTTCGCCGGGTGGGTTCATTGCACCGTTTTAACACATATGTCACACGAATATTAGACGTTATAAATAAATATATTAGATCGACTCGAGTATTTTAAAAATTTAGTATTTTTAAAAAAAGTACCGTGGAACGAAATCCCATCAGATGTAAAACAAATTTCCAGTTATGGACAAAAACTGAAACTCACTCGTTATAAACAACGTCTGAATAATCAAAAACCCTGATAAATAATCTTGAGGAGGATAGATAAAACGGAAATATTTTTCAAGTGTCTCAAAAACTATCTGAAGAATTCTCAAGAACCAGCATCCCTTTCCCTTTCGTTCGATGGACGTTCTTATCAAGGATACACGGCGATGTCGTAATCGTGTCGAATGGACGTTTGCGTGGCAGGCCTCGAAAACGAGAAGACGCTTCCTTCGAGTCTGTTCTATTGTCCAGATATCAAAAAAGAATTATCTTCAGTTTCGCAAGACGTCTCACACGCGGCTATGAAGGAAGTTCATTGTTCGATGGAACGATCTATCGGAACGCGGTCATAGAAATAGTTACTTCGAGATAATTTTGTATGCGACAAAGGAACGAGGATCTTTATCTATTCGATGGGTTGAAATTTTGTTTTTCCTTTTTGGTGTCCAGGAAAGAGGAAATTTTGGTAATTCGAAAAATATATTGAAGAATAAAGAATAAAATGTATTTACAAGTTATAACATTCGTTTTTATGTTTAACCCCTGGAATGACTGCCACGCACGTCAAGAATATTTGGTCCAAAATTGCAAAGTTTTTTAAGTATATTGAAATATAACCCAGGCAAAACAAATAATAAATTTATTACTTCTTAGTAATTTCTATCCAGTGATATATCGATGAATTCGAAAAGAAGAATTATTTTATACGGTTTGGTCACTCGTTATGGTCCGTGAATTAGTTACTAGCGCAAGAGGTTAAATTTTCTATGGATTTCAGTATTGTAATAAAAAAAAAAGTGTGCATCATACAGAGTAATGTAGGTAGCAACTAGAGTTTGAATCTTCATGTATGTTCGTAGATATAATTCACACGGTAAAATCTCATGTATATAAGCGTCACGTCGTTTCACACAACGTTAAAAAGGCGGTAGCCTGTGAAACGACAGCGCTGTGTTGCACGTTAACGTAGAAACGTGGCGAACAAGGTGAACTATCTAGACATACACGTGTTGAACTGCTGGCCGACATGTGCGGCATCGAGTGTCGATACGTTGAGGTAGGCCGGCCACCGACCTCTCTCTAACCGAGTTCTAGACCTGACTTGTTCTCTGGCTCTCTTGACCAGTGGTCCCATCGTGTATCGTTGCACATTTATTTGTTTTATAATTTTTTCTTTTCTACTGTATACGCTGTTTCAAACGCGTAATCGAAGATCTCTCGTCGTCGAAACAGATGAAATAAGTAGGTTGATGGAAAGAAGTTGAAAATTTTTTCTTTATTGTAGCGTTCAAATTTTATAGACATGCCTATTTCATCTTTAGAAAAAAAAATTCTTTTATGATTGATGGATTTCATTTTAAATGCAACAGTTTCCTCTTCACTTATGAATGTATTCCGTACGTACAATTATGGATGTTTGTGAAACCGGAATTAATCGATATGCGTACAAGTACGAGTGTTAGATTTATCTGGCTGGATGTAACATATCATGGAAGGTGGAGGTTTAATATTCAGTTATTTGTAAGCGTACGGCTTGATGAATGTTAATTGCAGACCTGCCATTCAAGCAATCTTTTTAAAGGATTCTCATAATTTCCTACTTCCACCAAGCCAAAAGTGTTTATCGTTCGTTAAGTAGGCGTTTTGAAATGAATATTACTCGAAGGTCTTTATTATGCGTATTTGTGCTATGAAGAAACCGTTGTTCTCCATAATTAATGTTGCAATCTTACAATGAGCGTAAGAATCCTTAACCCTTTAATGTTTAAATTAAGGTTTAAAGGTCAATGTGGGTCAAGTAAAAAATTGTAGGGAACAGAAAATTAAACAGCAGTCGTTGAAACACAAAAATATCTTTTTGTTACTTTGGGAAATTTAACTTATCCAATGGATTTCTTGCAATTAGTTTCGTCGAATGAAATATATAATTAATAAATAGAATTAATTTCGAGGTGTACTTACTTTAAATATAAAACTTTCAAAATATTCAAAACGCAGAAATATTTGGATTAGAAAATTCCCATGTTCTAAAATTATAATTGTAATTCTAAAATTTTTGTTCCAATTTCACTTTTTGCATTTCTATAACTCCACAAAGTATTGAAGACTAAAAAAATTAAAGATTAACATGAGAGAGCAGATATAAAACAATAATAATAATAATCTAATCTCTCCAATTATTTAAACGACTATAATTCGTACGTTCTATTCTACTACAATATATCTCTAACATAAAGTATCAAATATAGTTCCGTGAGCACGTACTCCACACGCTATCCGTTAAAATTTAATTGTATGATTGTGGATTGGAATTTCGTGGCAGAGGGGTACGGACAACGAGATGAAGATTAGGCGGTGTGCAGCGAATGCAATCTTCTTCCGAGTAATTTCTGCTCATAGAATTTTCAGATTCATCGTATATGAAGCAGACTGTTGCATCCCACATTGGATCACGCATTACGTAGGATTTCCTTCTGCCATTCCATCAGTTGCCTAGGATAATTGGCACGTAAGTGCTGCCTCGAGATTCATGGTTCTCTTTCGTTCAGGGGAACGGGAATTTCTAATTTCTGAAGAATGATACATTTTGTATTACCTTTTAACAAGTAGTTATGTGAATTATAAAAATGGTTCGATGGAACTATTCCAACAAGGAAGAAAATTAATGTACAAGTAAAGTATAGAAATTATTTTATTTTAAGTCTTTATAGGTTTATTTTGTTTATTGTCAGATACTTTCTAGGTAATTGCAGAATTGGATTTATTGAGGTTTATCTTTATTCAGTCATATTTAATATACTTTAATTCTGTTTTATATATTATACACATATATATAATCACCAAACTATTCACACATATATTAGAAAATTTATGCAATTCATATTTTTCCCACTACAAACTATCGGAAAATTCAGATGCTTCTAACGATTCATTCGTTGCGTGCGATTTTTCTTTTTTTTTTCTTTCTCTTGTCCTTGTATCGTTTTCAGCCTCTTAATTCCGCGAAGTTAATCATCGGTGTAAAGGCCATGAGGAGAATATAAGGACCCACTCGTTTTACAGTTTCTGAACATCGCAGGACGCCCATTAGGAATATTTATAGGGTACTTCGATGCCGTCACGTTCAGAGAAAGTCTCTGTTCTTCTCCTTTCTAAACCCTCGTTATATTTCTCTCTTTCTCGTCAACCGGTGGATGTAACCGAGCGATGGGGTCATTTGTTAACGGTTAGGTAGGCCAGCCAGCGTGGTGTGTACGAGTTGGACTACGAAAATGGGGAGCACTTTCAGTTCTCTCCATTACGGTGTAGATGTGTAGATGTATCGACAGACTCGAAAGGTCGAAGCGCATCAAAGTAACCGGGCTACGGCCATTTTACGCGACAAATTGCTCGTTGTCTCAGGGGTACACAAAGAAAAAGAGAAAGAGAAGGAAAAAAAGGAACTTCCTTCCGCAGTCGGGGATATTTTCCGCCAGAGTCGTTGACGAGAAGGCACCATTGTCAGATATGCTGTGCAATTTCGCGTTTCCTTTTTTTTTTCCTCGAAGCTATATTGCTTGTAAAAAGTGGATGCTCAACGAGGGGAACCGTATTTTTGGGTTAACTTGTCTGACTACACTCGTTGAAGTACTATCAATCCTTGTGTATTGGCAAAGCATTTTCTATTGGTCTACATTATTGATCAAGTATCGTCTTCTGTATGTATTTATATTTCATGTCAAAACCTATGTTTTGACACTAAAAATCTCTTTGTAAAGACCTCGTATCACATTTTGCAACTGAACCCTATAAATTGCCAATAACACATTCTATTTTACAACTTTGCTTCGTTGTTATTCCTTCGTTGTCAAAGTAGTTCCGCACGCATTACGTGGCTATAAATTACGCGAGACACTTTGTAAACTTAGTTCCAACGGTGTGCATGCATAAATTACACCCTACGGCGCATCTATTCCCTCCGTGAGTCATTTATGTGATTCATCCTTGTGCATCAAATAATAATTTCGCATACGTGTTTCTCATATCTGATTGGAATCATCTATCTCCTAAATCGGTCAGTGCTTGATAATACGGGATAAAGAAGAAATTTCATTGAAGAAAATCGGCTAACTCATCGTAACCGTCGTGAATGATCACCGTTAATTCCTCAGATGCCAGTGACAGTTTTCTGTGCCAGTACTAACGCCTCTACGGTGTTAAAGTGGATTTAGATTCAGGCAAGTTGAAGTGTATTAAAGATACTTTTGAATACGGATGTCAGCTGCCAAATGGCAGGTTCGTTGGACTTGGCAGTCACGGTCTGACGTTTGCTTTCGTTTTTGGCTCGATCGGTTCTTCTCGGCTACGGCCGACTTTACGACATAGCTAGCCTTGTGTAGTGAAACTATTTTCACGTACTGCAAACCATTCACCTTTCATCGGCATTTTCATCGAGACACCACGAACGTGTTCCAACCATTGATAGCCGTCCGACATTTCTGCACCGATGTGTAGGTGTCGGTGAACGCGCGCTTTTCTCCTGCAATTGGCGAACAATGAGAATATTGTGGATGTATTTACGTTCTATTTCTATGTTCCATGCATTATTTTTAATCATTTTAGAAAGCCTATATATTATTTTGATATATGCTGAAGCATATATTTCGGTACATCGATACTTTGGTGATAGCGAATGATTAAAGTAGAGTTAATAGAGTACATATAGATGAATTACAGTTACTCACGATATTTGTGATTCATTTATATTCCTCATATATTGGAAGAAATATAGTTAAATTATAAAACATGTCGCTTTTCTCTTTTGTACCCGGTAAAGAAAGAGCAGCGTGTAGTATTGGTACAAATGATAGGTGTAGTGTAGTTAATGATAAAGTTCAGTTATTTTAAGATGGTAGTATAATTAGATGAAGGTTCGACGTTTGATAGGCAGAAGTCAGGTCGTTGGTTTCATGTTCACATTTCGCACATATGTGGCACATGTGCTACGTGACTGATGGACTTTTAGTATGTGCAGGATATATTATGTAAAGTTGTGGCCAAGATAGAGATTTCTCATATATGTAATATTTCAGAGTAATGTTATATAATATTTTGGACCATTTTCATGTCTGTAGTATTTCCTAATTTCAACCTACACATTCTCTTTTCCAAATACAAATCGTTAATTTTTTCCTAAGGGGTGAAACTAAAAAAATATTGATCATTGTCTTCCTGTGTTTCTCTATAATCAGTTACCACTTCTGCCAGGATCGACCAACCAGAAATTTGCACAGTACTTAAAAAAAAATAGCCACAATAATTTATCACATTTACTTTCATTTTTGGGAATCCATACTGGTGGGTATAAAACAAGTGCATTGAAAATCAAAAGAGAGGGAGAGAGTGATAGTCCCCTATTGGTCCTTGGTGTAGGGCTGTGGCTCACTGTTAGCTGATGTTGGAGCAGCCAGTAGCCAGCAACCAGCAACCAGTAACCAGCAACAACTAGCAGCAGCATCCCGTACGATCAATACGCAGCGCAAGCTGCGAGTCACGACTACGTGAAAATACAGCAACGACTACCATGATCGTCACCGACGAAGACGATGACACGACTACTACGTTCATGACGAGGATTGCCTACGTACGATACCACGACATAACGGCTTGATGCCTCAGGGAGAGAGGAGGAGGAAAAGGGAGGAGGACGTTGCCAGGCGACGGAAGCTGCCTACCGCCAGAGTTCATCGTCCTCCGTCATGTTTCTTCTCCCTTCCACCCACCCATTCACCCTCCGTTTATCCTTCTCCTCCCCTCTTTCCCCCGTGCCACTCGACTTTGCCTTGTTCTCGCTCTTTCTCGTTTTTTATGCTCTCTCTATCTCCCTCTCTCTCTCTAACCCCACGCGTTCCCCTTCCTTGATGGTTCGTTGTTGTACCACTCCCTGATTCCCTCTCTGGCTTCTCTTTTACATTCCCGTTCTTCTCGTCTCGTCTTTTTCTCTTTCAATCTGTTTCTTCCTCCTCCTAAATAGAGTACGCTAGTCCTTTTTCTTCAAGTTTCGTATTTTCCACATCGCTCCACGGCGGTTCGGCAGCATTGTTTTTTCTCTAGTCTGATTTTCTCCAGACCGTTTTCTGCGGCTTTATCGAAGACTCCAGTTCTCTCGGGGACTCTTCCCGTCTAAAGAAAATTACTTTGCTGGGTTATCTCCCTTTCTTTGATTCGCCCTTATTTCTCTCTCTCTCCTTCTCTTCCTTTTCCTGTCTCGTCTTACATTCGCACATTTATTTTTTCCTTTTTCGTCGGTTTGTTTTCCTTCTTCAACCCCCAACTCCCCTCGATGTACAGACGAACGTATACAGAGAGTGCGCATGCGCGGTTAACTCGTGTATATACACACGAGCCGACTGGAATCGCAAACGGAGGACAGCTGCCCCGCGGTAATTTGTACTCCACCTACCTTCCGCCTCTGCTCGACTTTTCATCTCTCGAAATTGATACACGCTTCTCTGCGATATCCCATCGTGGCGGTTTACTCTCTCTCCTGGTTATTATACACTTTTCAATGCATATACGGACGTTTTTAACGATCGTCGCCGGACCATACCTACAGTGCTCTGCGATCTTCGCGCCATCTGCGAAACTATGGACCCGCAAATTAATCAGTACCGACCATGTTCATCGATTTTACGTCAGAGGATATTTAATTCCGCCACAGCATATCGGATTTTCGCGCGTTTTTTCTGTTGTCGCGTTGTTTTTGCCCGCCTCTCGTCCGAATACGGCTTCAACGTCTAACTCGCCATCTATTTTTTTTCTCTCCATTTTTCCTTGTCGCACGTCATATTTGTTTCAAACAGCACAGCGAGTTCGATGTACAGCTCGTTTCCAATATTTCAACAAGAAGAGTATATATATAGTATCTTATCCTTAATCTTTTATCTTTCCGGCTACCAACACGCACATGTGTACCCGGTGTTTTCTTTTTCTGCTCTCCAGTTTAAGCTTCTCTTTTTTTTGATTTGCTTTCCCCTCTGCTTTTTTTTTCCTGTTTCTCTTCCCCGTCTCGCGTTTCTCTCCCTAGACTCTCTTCTCTCTGAAATTCACATTGGCATATATCCTCTGCCGCTCTTCTCATTTTTTCCCTTGCTTCTTTTCTCGTCTTTTCTAATCCCACCTCTTCTTGTACCACCCGTTCGTTACTCACCATTATCACGATGCGCTCATATTACAAAACAGCCGTTGCACCTCCGTCGCCATCGTCGTCGTTGTCATCGTAAACGTCCACGTCGTTTCCATCATCACTATTATCACTCACACAGAAATGATACGCACGGAGGTTGCGCGTACTATATTCTCTTTAGGGCTCGTCCTCGTGCATCTCCGCCCCCCTCCCTCACCCTCCGTTAAACCGAGAGATCTTCCTATTCGACTTACTTTCGTTTATTTCCGATGACGGTGCAGCTGCATGCGCTGATTGCCGACCATGATGAGCTCTTTCCGAAGAGGTATTCCCACGTATATATCACGACGTTGTTCCCCTTTTCGTGGGACCGGACTCGATGCTCCGGTCTCTTCGTACGTTATTGTATGGTTAATTCAGGTGATTTCTATAGACGCGAACGCGCACCGCTTGTTCCACTTGTCGATTCGTAATTGATATGTTTTCTTGGCATTTTCTTTGTCCCCCCGTTGATAGCATCATCCTCTGTTCCCGGCGAATTGATTCGATTCGGCAGCGACGTCATGTTGATTTTTTAAGAAAATCGTTAAAAATTATAAATATCGAGCGTGTATATGATTTTAAATAAATGGACACAGTTCTTTTTATGAGAAATTGTGTTCACTGTACTAAGAAGAATTTATTTTTTAATATTATTGTTGCGTTCATTAAATCTTGAAAAGTTTACAATAAAAATTTATAGGTTATGTCGTTTATTATTTTTTTCTTCCAATTTACAGAAAGTTGTAAATCGAGAGATTCTAGGCCACAAGTTCATTCACAATAAAATGTGTTAACAGATGGCCAGCAAATAGCTAGAAAGTTTCCTATCTACTCAGGTGAAATCTCAAGCAGTATAAACGTTATATCCATTGACAGTATTTTAAATTGTACCATTGTAAACGGAGTTTCAAGAAAGTAGACTGTATGCGTATTAATTTTCACTTCTGTCGATTCATTCTTTGTACACCTCAATCATGTAAGAATGGTTACTCACTGGAATTTTAATTTTTATTTATGAAGACAGATTTTTACTATTCCTGAATTTCTCGTCGAATTTCATCGTAGTTGTCCTCTGTTTCGAGGTTGTAATGTATTGAAATCTTTCACAGACGTATACCATGCTATCAATACTGTTTTGCAATATGATTCACCTGTAAAGGACACTAGGTATCTTATTGACTGATGGAAATAGCCTGTGTGGTGGTGTTGACGCACATAGAGCGCGTTCTTGTATATCAATGTAAATATTTACTTAACAAATAGATATAAACCTATATGAACAAAGAGAAGAGTATTTTCTTTATGAAATTTTCTTTATGAAAAAAGAATATCTTTATATTTATATTAGAAACTGGAATCAATCAGCGCCAGTAACAAGCGCCTTAGCCGTGAAGCTATCGAAGCCCCTTGGTGTTCTTTTACTTTTTCCAGTTTTTTTCTCCTGTGAATCCACCGTTTGTATCGCAAAGGCTTCCGATCCCACGCGTATACACGCTTCCAAACATTTGCGTATCAAATATTCAATGTAAATCGTGTTTATCTCAAGAGGGAAAATATTTGTTATTACTCTGTGCATTGTATACAATGTAAAAGTAATATTTTTGTAAAAAGATTGACGGAAAATTTTCAAACTTACCAAAAGTGATTAGCGTTGAACTAGTCGAAGGGTAGCAATTGATTTTTTACTTCAATGTACTTATTCTCATCGATTGAGAGTTAGAGTGTTTTCGTACTTTTCACTGCAAATTCCAAATTGCGTATCATTCAAAAAAAATTTTTTTTCGTGACATAATATAATACACTGATAATTACGATCTGATTTTATTTTTGTGTTTGTTTCAGAATGTGGACCATAAGATGAAGTTTCGCTCTAAAAAGGGTGCACTGCCGTTCGTAGAGTTAAACGGCGAAGAAATCGCGGACAGCACAATAATCCTTCGTGAGTTGAGCGCGAAATTCGACAAGGATTTGGATGCTGCTCTTACGTCCGAGCAACGAAGCGTTTCTCACGCAATGATATCGATGATCGAGAACCATCTGGTCTGGGTGGTCATGTGCTGGCGTATCAAGAATCTCGATCAGGTTTTAAAGGGTTACAAGGTGAACCTCCAGCACGCGCTCGGCACTCGCATCCCTAATGGTATTCTCAACTTCTTCTTCAAGCTTACATTCGGACGTAAGGTAAATATCTATTCTTTATATCCAATTATATCCAAAATATTATTTGTATTTTAAATATTCGGTGTTAGTGATTACTATGTTTTGATAATTAATAAAAATTGTCAAACGCGATAAGAGTTCCGTTAGTTTCTTCTATAAAAAGAACTAACTTAGGTGGCGATTTAACATATTGTAGCACATAAGAAAAATTTTCTAAGCATGTATAATTAACTCAGATATGTCCAACATTCTTCTAAAAGAATAAGTAAAAAATAATTTTATTATATTCAGCAGTTTTTTTTAGATATATATTCTAATCAATATTTTTTGGTTATAGATAATGTGTTTCTAAAAATAAGAGAATGTAATGATATAAAAATTTAGTGAGTCCAATTTTAATTTTAAATAGGAAAAAGAGAAACTTTATAAAAGTAAATATCTTAGGCATATTTGAGTTAATAGAATGAGATTATATGATTATATGAAATGTAATATTTTAAATATTTGAATCAGTACAACGAGTACTTGTTCCAGGGTGCAAAGAAAGTGAAGGCGCAAGGCATGGGTGTACATACTCCAGAAGAGGTGTCCCAATTCGGTTGCGCTGATCTCAAAGTTCTTTCTGACATACTCGCCGACAAGCCCTTCTTCTTTGGAGACGAACCGACTACGGTAAATTTTTGCTTAGTTACTTGTCAAATCTTTTTGAAGATTACATTTTGAAGTAAAAAAATGCAATAAGTATTTTATTTGTAATATTTAAATTCAATTTAATATACGTTGTCAATTAATCTTAAATTATTGAAATTGCGTTTTGATTTTCGAGAATGTATTATATTAAAATGTTTCTTTTTAGAGTAATTTTAAAAAGAAAATGTACTTATGGTATTTTGCCTTGTAATCTTCATCTATACTTTATCTCTTTCTAAATTTCTTTATATTTTAAATAGTTGGATGTGGTCGCATTTGCGCATCTCGCTCAAATCCTCTATATCGACAAAGACACGCCATATAGTCTGCGAGACTACATGCAAGAGAATTGTCCAAATTTGGTTGGTCATTGCTCGCGCATGAAGGAGCGATGCTTCCCGGATTGGGATGAGATCTGCTCTACCCTTGACATGAACACGCATCTACCGAAGCCGGAGAAGCAAGAGGAGAAAGAGGGCAAAGAAGACGTGAAAGAGTCGAAGGAATCGAAGGAGGAGAAGGAGGGCGACAAGGAAAAGGCGGACAAGGAGGAGAAAGAATTAGAGAAGGACAAGGAAGTTGACGAGAACAAAGAAAAGGAGAAGGAAGGGAAATAAGCTGTCTCGAATGTATATGCAAGCAAATAAGTCGTTCGAAAAAAAGGGAAAAAAGGGGAAAAGAGAAGATTTAAAATTGAAGAAAATTGAGGGTGTGATCTGGTGAGATATAGATGGGAGAGAGGTTTGAAAAAGGAGGGAGGGAGAGAAAGAGAGAGAAAATGCGTGTGTGTATGTGTGTGTAAATGCAATTTTATGTGGAATGTCCGACAGAAAAGAATGGAAAAAGGGAAAAGAGAAAGAGAAAGAATGTGTTGAGAAAGAATGAATGCAAAGGCATGAATGATAAAGAGAATGATAAAGAGATTAGAGTGAAAGTTTGAGCGAATGAAATTCCACGAGTGCAAGTAAAAGAGGTAAGGGAGTTTCAGGTTTAGAGCTCTCTACTTATACACATAGATATTAATAGGCTCATAATGTTAAATACTTCGTTTATATACGTTCGTAACACGTTATGCCATTTCTCATCGACACCCCAGCACACCCAGAATCGAACAAACTTTATTCGACCCAGGGCCCTTTTCCCCCTACGAAAGATAATATAATGAAAAATGGATAAAAAAAAAAAAAAAGAAAGAGAGGAGAAATTAACAGAATGGGGCTATCTCATAAGTCATTAGAATATCGTAGATTTTGCAATATATCAAATGCAATAGCCTGATATATTCAGGTGTGTGAGAGATCTTCAATGAACAGTGGCCAAAATGAAATGCATCGTATCCATCGTGTAGATTAGACATGATGCGTAATTGTATACGATGCGCGGTTTAATGCGAAGGAGCAAGATCATTTATGGTTGCGATACACGACGATAGATAGCGCCCCTGATACTGATTCAGGGAGAAGGCGTCTTGCGGTCGCTTCTTTGGCACCATTGGCTCTTACTGTGCAAAATGAGTTATGTACCTAGCGTTTCAGCAACGTGCCGTATATCACATTATGATCTTCGTTTGATCGTGCTCCTCAGTTATATACGTATGTACATTTTCGCATTTTTATCTTTTTTTTTTTTTTTAAATCATTCTTTTGACCCAACAGACTCCATTCAAATGATCACCATTTAAAACGTATATCATAGATTCATTTTTGATACATTCAAATGTCCGGATGACCTCTGAAGAATCGCTTTTCTTGCGATAATCCAGAGATTGATCGTCAGATCGCATCGGATAAAAGAATGGAGACTGTTTTTAATATTGACACTTGAATTTTCATAGTTTCTTTTAGTTTAGTTTTTTTTATATGGCTCGAGTAAATTCTTCACGTTTGCTCGTATGTCGAGTTGTGGCATTTTTTACGATTTATTGACGTGTCTCCGACGAACGAAGAATCATCTGCGAGTACGATAAATGATGATATTTACGGTGATTTGTATATTATTAGAGATATTTATATTGCACGCGGATGCAATTCGAGTGACGGCGTTGTCGGAAACGGCGCTGTCACCGCGTTCTGAACAAGTTCAGGCGTTTTGTTTCTTCTTTTTCTTTCGTCGAGACAAAAATTAAAAAGGAAAAATACCAGCGAAAAAAAAGAGGAAACTAGGAAAGAGGCATTGGGCAAACGTTGATCTCTATCTGGGTTTCCTTTTGATATTCAGAAACGAAACGAAAATAAGAAAAAGAAAAATAAATGAAACC
>KQ435922.1:4388570-4408804 GCA_001276565.1 Melipona quadrifasciata | reverse complement strand
TTATATCTCGAATTTTTGGTTAACAAAAGAGGCACAGAGTCTGTGCGATGGTATACACATCGTTTGAAAGGAAACGACGATTACCTCGATAGAGAGGAATCCCATCGTAACAACTGGCAAAACGGGTGGACCTACTTCCACCCGCGACGACAGGCAGCGGCAGGACTACAAGGGGATTCAATGTCGAGTCTAAAACGAGAAACCCATGATCACGTGCTATGAAACGACTGCGAGCGCATCCGGCGCTTTTCTTCTAGCTTCATCCTTCTCTTGCCAAGCTACGCGTCTCGCTCTGCTTAATACTCTATGGTGTTGACCTATTGAGTTTCCTGATTCAACCATTTGACATTCTTGTAATTATTTTCATAATTAGAATCCTTTCTCACGATTATATTATCATTAACGCTCTTCTCACTCGAGAATTTTATTTTGCTTTAAAAAGATAAATTTAATAATCTCCATTGAAAAAATTTATTGAGAAAGAATTGTTCGATTCTATTATTTAGAATGATTTTAAAAGGGAAAACAAGGAATTGAAGAATAACAGTTTACTTTTTTTACTTTTTTACAGATATATGTTTATATATTGTATATGGGAATATATAGTACTACATATAGTAACACATATTACTTTTAATTGGTTTAGACAATGTTTTCACGATAGAGATCTTTTGTTCGATTTTCGAATCGTGTGTGATTGTTTCTCTGTTTTCCGCACAGTTATTTTATTGCGATTGCTTCTTTTTCTCAGAGTACTGTAATCCGCGCCTATTCAGCATGGAATCAATACGTACACGCGAGCGCGAATGAGTTTCCAGTTAAATGGAACATGGCGCATTACACTTTTCATTTCTGTTGTACTGATAAAGACAATGCGCGTCTTCAGTCGTCTTTTGAAATATTTGTTTCGTATTGAACTTGAATATCTTTACAATCATACAAAAATGGATAAAGATAGAAAGAATTAATAGATTGTTTCTCCTTCTTTTTAAGTCGAATTAAGAATAATTTATTTTGATATCGTACATTATATTATTATAATAATAACTTTACAAACAATAACATATGTCTTATCTCGACCACGCATAGTGCGTGTATATAGTTAGTTTTGAGGTACCTTCTTATAAACATTATAAAATTCAGTTTAATGAAAAGAAATGATTACAATAATAATGGTATTTCATGATTGCGCGTAGAATTTTGGACTTACTTTGTGATTAAAAAAAATAGAGATCCATTATATGTCTATGGAAATGTAATTTTTAACTCGCAGTGCTCTGATTCTTTTAAATTAATGGGAAAACAATATAAAAAATGTAGCAAGTATTCTTGAATCGTATTAATGTTTTGTTTGGAAAGTATCTTTGATCTTTCTCAATTCATCTTAACTGCACTGCACAGCTCATTCCAATTGCTTTAGTTTCTTCTTAAATTAATAGTACTTATTTTCAATCTTAAGACCTAGTATATTTGCCCCAGATGTGTAGCATAAAAACAGATGCAATAAAAAGGAGAGACATGACAAGCACAGGTACTGGCCCTCTGTAAATAAATACTGAGATTATTAATGTCTCTTACTCAACATTTGTCTTTTGATTGCAATATATATTTTGGGTTTACTTACACTTTGATGCCAGGAGAGTCATCGGTATAAAACCTCCACATGCCATCGGAACCAGCTCCCGTGTTTCTACTCCTGGTGGAAGTAGTTGTCGCAGTTTTCCTTTGTCTAACTGTACCACCACCACCTGTTCTAGGTGTTATAGCTTTACTGGGCGATCGGCCCATAGCTCCAATTGAAGTGCAACTAGGTGCGACAGGCTTGAAAAGGAAATATAAATGTAAATATAAATACAAATGTAAATATTTCGAGAAAAGAAAAATTGTGTTTATTTTCTCTGTTAAAATCTTATGAGATTACTTACCATCGTCTGTTATATCTTTCTGGCGTCTGTTGGTGAATAAATATTTGAATACGAAAAGTTTGTTTTATAACTTACAATATTGCAAACTCACGATGAACTAAGATCTAAATTCGTCTTTGTTAAAATGCCTGTTGTTATGTTATCGTGAACACTAAAAGAATGTTGGAACAAAATTGCTGGATATTATTGTGTCGTGTGAAACCAACCTCTTTCTACCTATTAGTTTATTGGCAGACTGGCAATATAGAGGACAGTATAAAACGACGTGTCATATAGACAACATCCACGTAGTGAACTCTAGACACGTCATCATACGCTGAAATTCATAGTGACGCACAGAGTCGATCTTTATGCTACGTTCTCATGTAAAGAATTTCAACAATAAATGTTTCATCAAATTGTAATTATATTCAGTTTGATACGATATATTTATGGAATATATAATTATTTTGAAAGAAGTAATTACATGAATAATTGCTTTCAAATTAAATTCGTAAATTTCGTGGAGATTATTTGATCATAAAATAAGTAGAACATAGTGCAGTAAATTTATTTAAAAAATATAATTCAATACCGAGAATTATTTTCTTCGTTAATTAAGATTAGAATTATGGAAAACATAAATAAATTTTAGGATATTTAAGATATGTAATACAATAAAAATAATACGAAAGATTTGAAATTTCACGAAACGTTAATGATTTACATTTAATGTTTTAACTTTCTAAAATACTTAAAATAAAACAAAAATATAGTGATGGTAGTATAGAACATTTATTTGTTATTTACACAATATATGATCATTAGTTTGTTCCACAGTTCTCTATATTAATTATTTTTTTGGTAATAAATAACATATAACTTTTATATAAATGTAGATTGAAATAATGTATATAATTTGTTAAATTGTAATTCTATACAAAAGATTAAATTACTACTGCGTGCACACTGGTCGCACGCATAATAATTTATGTTTTATTTATTTCATTTTTCAATCTTCTTCATGTTTTAGCAGACTAGTTATAAAATTATGACAACATATTACATTATCTCTTACAGAAACATTTCATATTATGATTGTGTTAGCATTTCGGGATATAAAAAAAAATCATATGTACCGTTACAGGAACTTTTCCTTTTTTCGTTCGCTTATTATACATTTTTAGCCAATTTAAGATAAAAAAGATACAAAATGTTATTTCTCTTTACATGTAAAAACTTTATGAGAATGCATAGTTTAATACTTCTATTCAAAGTTTATAATCTCAATGATTTCTTCTCAACGTCAATAAAAAAAAAAGAATATTCTGTAAATGCTTGTAAATGCATTAGTTGCATATAATATAATACTTATTCATGTATGTACCTCTTTGAAAGTAATAAAACAATGTTTATTGTATGATCGTTTCAGTCATTGCATATAATTAGGTTTTAAATGCATTCGAAGTATTTTCATATGACTCTTACAGCAATATACTAGCAATACAAAATTTTGTAAAGGGTATGTTGCATGTCTAAGCTACTGTAACTTCATTATGCTTTGGCATTCTGTTGTATTTTACAATATAGAAATACTTAAAAAATTAAAATATTATGACTTTTCTCATCCATATAATTATTTCCTTTGTTAAAAGAAACGATCAAGAAATTCGCTTCATCATTCAAACATCTTTTCTGTTGTATGTAAATATATATACAAGACGGTAAGAAATATTCATATGGATCCCGCGCAGCAGTTATTGTTTGGCACAAGAAATATTGTTACAAATTTTGATATACAATAAACATTATACAGTGCGATTTTTACGCAAGCACATGTAAATCATGTTTCTCAAGCATAATTTTACATAATGATAGCGTTATCAATCGTTATCTGATATCAGAAAAACATTTCCATACAATCTTTCTTTTTTTTCAACAACAATAACGAACCATAACTTTTATACATATATATCTATCATTCTAATGCTTTATTCTTATTGCAATTAGAAACAGATATTATGCCTGCAATATAATCATAACAATCAATGGATGTCCATTAATTAACATTTATGCTCTTATTTTAATTGGAATAGTAAATAATTACTAGATATAACGTTTATAAAGTAGAAAGTAAAGTACCAAGTATTTACTCATTTTGTGAAAACTAATTCAAAGATATCTTACTATTGGTCGTAATCTAATATGATATTTGGCAGACATGTAGCTCCAATAAATTGACTTTGTTATTGTATAGAGCAAAATAAATATTCTTCTTAGACCAAACGGATCTCTTATTTGGTATTTAAGTACTTGTCACCCCTTTACGTGCTACTAATAGATTTAATACTGGATGCTTTCTGATATATGACACTGCTTTTTTATGAGTTACCATAGTGAAATCATACCCATTACATTGTAAAATTTTATCATGCATACGAAGCCCGCTCTTTGCTGCTGGTGACCCTTCGTGCACTTCAGTTACGTATATACCCTGAAATATTGTAAAATGTTAGTTAATAACATTCAATAGAATTGCATTTATAACATCTAGATCAATCTTCATTACATTATCTGTATAACCCTGGGGACTTTTTCTAAAATCTTGATCAATACCACCTCCAATTTTGAAGCCACACTTCATCACTTCTTCCCCATTTTCGTTAACATCCGTTTCTTTGACTAATATAATTGGTATCTAAAAATAAAACAAAATGTATCAGAATATTTATTCATAATAAAGTATTTTGTTTAATACTACTAATCTTTTTTATCATTATTACTATATCACAGCTTCATTCAGGCGTTAAAAACAAAATTTGAAAATAAAATCACACATTGTCAAAAGACAAAGGAACAGAGTTACTTATGAAATTTAGTATCTAAAAAATACTTGATAATAATCAAACAAGTATCTCTAACGCTCTAAACCATTATTTTATCGTGGATAAAATATATTTACACTTAAGCATTCCATAGCGGTGCCAGCTTGATGCTGAAAAGCCATTTTCGCGCACATAATGATGAATCTTGTGTTTGATGAGGTCAGATTGACAATTGCTTTTCTTGACTTAATGTGAACACCAATTGCTTACACACTGTACACACAGACGTGATGAATGCAACACTATTCAAAGATGTGTGTACGAAAATGTATTTGAAAAAAAGTGTAAACAGACAACAGAGAAATTCTGATTCACGTGAACGTGTGTAGAATCAGATAATATACTGTTAAGCTTGGTATATTTCAACTTTGTAAAGATCGGTTAAAACAATTTCGTTTTCACGTTGACAGTCATATGTACCGGTCAATGTAGATAGGAAAATATCGCTGCAATAGAATACATCGTAGAAAATATACAGTGGCGTTTGTAGCCGCGAAAATATGAATTCCTTATCATTATCAAATATGTACGTTTTCGACGTGCATTTAAGAAAATAATTGAGGCTCCATTTAGACAGATAAAGCTACAAAAGATCTCAAATTAATTTGAACTTTCAATGTAGTTCGGGGGAAATTAAATGTTACTCTTACGTATGCTTCGATTTATCGAATAGGAAACTTTCAAATTTTTATTCATGCATGATCCAAGTTAAATGCAGCGCAGAAAGAAAGCTTAAGGACTAGAAACCTAGATACCACTGCAAAAGTTGATAAATTAATTCTCTTAATTGTCTTTTTTTGTAAATGAAAATTTAGTCGATTTGTGGACATTAAAATGCTAGCGTCACGTAGCCATCTATCGGATTTTTCCAATTTTCTTTTTAATTTCAGTTGAGATGCACAGATGGCAGCACATGTAGTAGACAAGGAGCACACTAGCACGATCTTTGTTTAACACATTGCATAAGTCTGTCCTTGTCACACACTAGTGTGCTCCTTGTCTACTACCTGTGCTGCCATCTATGCATCTTAACTGCAATTAAAAAGAAAATTGGAAAAATCCGATAGATGGCTACGTGACGCTGCATTTGTAGGTACTATGATGATAATTATTTTTATCATAGTACTACAAATAATTCACTCCGATATTATTTTCATAAAATAATATATTTAATATCAAATGATAAAGTAACTTGTAACAAAAATATTTGATAACCAAAGATTGAAGAATGAGTAATGAATGAAGTACAAAAGAAGAATTACGAATGAAGAATGAATTAATATGTTAGATGTCAACCATATATATCTCTAAATAAACGTATAAGGTATAAACATCTCTATGGTGATAAATAAATAAAATATCAATTTACAGATTTTCAATTGTTTGTGAGTTTCAAGAAAGTTGGCATCGGTTTATTGGAAACGAATTTCTCGGCGGAACGATTGAGGAAACGCAGATGGCATTGATTTTTAATTCTGCTAAGATAACGCTAC
Source organism: Melipona quadrifasciata (assembly GCA_001276565.1). NCBI lineage: Eukaryota > Metazoa > Arthropoda > Insecta > Hymenoptera > Apidae > Melipona > Melipona quadrifasciata. Next base: position 4,402,522 of record KQ435922.1, on the reverse strand, counting down.
ACATTTTAATGTCCATAAATCGACTAAATTTTCATTTACAAAAAAAAGACAATTAAGAGAATTAATTTATCAACTTTTGCAGTGATATCTAAATTTCTAGACCTTAAGCTTCCTTTCTGCGCTCCGTTCGATCTGAGTGGTGAATGAATAAACATTAAAAATTTTTCTATCGAATAGATTGAAACACTCTATTGGTTAGACAAGGATCGCAATAGCGAGATGAGGACACACTTACGAAGTGTGAAAGACAATGTACTGCGAGAAAATGTATAAATTTGCCCGTACTGTGCGACAGAAGCGATTTTAGTTTTAGAGCTGGATTTATTTCATCACTTTCATTCAGCGTATTTCAATAAATAGGAATGAAGAAATTTTTTACGAAGAATAGAGATTGAAGGGATGTAGAGTGAAATCTGCGATAAATGTCTGTTCCTCTTTATTAACAAGCTGAGTTAGCATATCCTGTGAAAGTCTGACACTTCGATAAGACATTCGATTGTTTTATTCATTTTTTTTTTCTTCGCGTTTGATATTATTTTACTTTAGTTTCGCGTAACCATAACGGACGACGATTAATTTTATCGCAATTCGTCCACGGATATAATTATACGAGGATATGATACATAATTTCTAAGGTTCACGGGTCTCACGTATTATACAAATATGTGGCTCGCTCGTTCGCGATAACTGACGAGTTCCTATATATCACACGCACGCATTTATGCACGCATTCATCGCACGCACATTCGAAAAAACCCATTGGCGCTAAGTTTTTCCTTTCTCGCCCAAATTTTTCATCTAACTACGATCACGTTCTTTTTTTTTCTTCTCTTATCAATTTTTGACTATGAAAACAATTTACTAAAAACCATACGGCTGGCTGTCGTATTTAAATTTGTGTACGGTTTAATCTTCGTAAAGTTCGACACGTTCGTCGCGTTTGTACAAACGAGATGCGTCCATACATGTTTATGTACGTGTATAATAAATTAGATGGGTTGTTATCTTGCGAGAGGGCATACTCTGCATATCCGGTGTCTGAATTAGAAAATTCGTAGCTAAGCATATGTATTAGTAAGACGCGTTTTTAAAAACTGTACAAAATTTAAAAAATATTGGAAAATTTTAATAGACGTACACATATATGGAAGTGGTAAATATATATGATACATCGTTTTTGTAAAAAATGTCAAATGACAAATTACTACACGTGAAAGCTGATATGGCAGTTTTGTTAGTATTAAACTAAGTATAAATGCAACGAGTTCGATATTCTTTCAAATACGTTTTCATAGAAATATGTTTTCGCATTAAAAATTGATTTTCCTTTCCTCCTTTTTTTTCTTCTTCGGGGAAAATACGCGAAGTATGCCCTTGTCTATGAAAGTTTCGAAGAAAACGTACGATCGTAGACGCCACGCGCAATGACATCTTGTTTAATTTATTACGATTAAGGCAATAGCCCTAAATTAATAGTCTTTGGGAACCGTAAACTCTATTTTGGCAGAAATTAACGTAAGCGTAGTTAATTAGCCTCAGTCTCATCATTTCGAGAGATGGTGCGATGCATGAGGACCGGACTTCAATTGGTTACCGACATTTGAAAATGCCCGCGTAACTTATCGATAGATCGATCATCGTGAACTCGTCCGATCCGATAAGTTTCGCCTCGAACAAAATGTTTCACCTTTTGTTTCGCTATGCATTTCAAGGATAAAATTTTAAAATTTTTAAATCACTCGCTCGTTCTTAAGATTTTTTCTAAAATTTTTTTTTATTAGCTCTCGTGGAAAGCAACCTTTACTGGCAGTAATCGGTTGTCGGTAAAAAAGTTTCCTAGTTTCTTTTTTGTTTTGAAACGCAAGGAACACGAAAGATTAAACATTAAAATATCTACATATAATAGAATATTTCGCGAATGAAAACAACGTTAATAATACTTAAAGCTATCTTTGTCGTTAATCGATAATTGTGTCGATCATTGTATATCGATAAACTTGTTCAGCCTCTAAATATGATGCATACATGTATGTACATTTTTTTAAAATTATTATCTCATCAATCACACTTCTCGATCTTGGATCGAAACTGCGCGTTCTGACGCGAATAGAATCCTCGAATTATTTCCTCAACATAATTAATCGAACGGAATGTCGAAACGCACAGTTTCTTAATGCCGATAATTAGGAATGTTGTTGCAATTTTAGCACTCTGTGGTTTTAGCGAGCTTCTCGTTTCTTTCTGTTTTTTTTTTTTTGAAACATCGTCATGTTATATTTTTATATTTTCATTAATATAAGATAATAATATATTATCATGTAATTTTATAAAAGATATTTGTTTGAAAAGAAACGAATACAAAGCTTCAATTCACGTTAAAATTTAACGTGTGAAATTGCATATTTTCTTGTTTAACTACTCGTTAATTATAATCGACGATTATAAATTATACTTAATTATTATATCATTAGATTTGTAACGAAAAATAGAGATCATTTCTCATTACATATTAAAATTATCTTGTTAATACTGTAATGATTGGCTATTTCGCTACACATAAAGGAATAATAAGTAGCTATAAGTCTGCAAAAAATAAATATAGAAACTAAATATAGAAATAAATAAGTAAATGAGCACATATATAATAAAACTTATTATAATTCGTTTTTTAGTAGTCACTAAACATTGAAAATCACATGACCAGTCATTATAGTGTTAATTAATTGAAGAGTTACAAATGTATTTTTCTATCCTACTGAACATGTTCCAAAAATAATTCTTGAGTTTTTAGAAAATTTCACAGACTGAAATTTATATCTGCGAATTTAACAGGTTATTCAAAATTAAGAAATTAATAAAAGTAAGACTTGCCACATTCTTCTCGCGTGTTCTTCCCATATAACACAAGTACGAATTCTTTCAAATGTTCTTCGTTTAAATAACCATATGATAGCCAGTATAAAACATTTGAACGATGTTTCTCACAGGTGGAAATAAACGATTCTCACCGTGCTTCTTCAACTATACAATCCTTCGTAACAGTGTAAATAATGATACGTACAATCTATACTATACAGTAGTTATACGATTATACACATGTGTAATTCATCATTCCGTCTCTAAATTGACTTGTTTCCTAAACCCTCTGTTGATGTCTTTCTTCTTAATCGCTGTTGCAGAATCTTTCCTACAAATTGCGTGACTCTCGAGCGATACAATGGTAAAAATTTTGATTCTAAGTAGACAAAATTATTCTATAATAAATTTATAACTTCTAGATACTTAACGATTAAGTTAATTGCAAAGTAATTTCATTGTTTTATCGTGAAAGAGTTGGAAAAATGAAATGATTTTATTTTTGAAACAGCAAAAAACCTAAAAACAACTAAATTAATTCTACGTCTAATGAAACTACAGATTAACTAATCAATCATTAACTGCATATTAATGTACTTTCTCAACTAAATTCATTTTTCAATGTCTGAGAAATATTACTTTTGTCTACTTAGAATTAGAATTTTCATCACTGTGCGACGTGTGCTTGATTTTCGAAAGATGAAGTTTTCTAATGTACAGTTAAGGATTTCTGTCGATACTTTCACATAGTATAATATTCTTGTTCCTGTCGTTTCGTGATTGGTCGATTGGTAAGATTGCTAACGCAACGGCAGTATTCGATGCAACGACGAAGCGATCATTGAGACAATTTGTTAGACAATTTTAACTGCAGAATCCACTGAGAAAAATGTTTAAATGTAGAAAAATTATTACATAGTTTTATCGACAGAAAATTATTAAATATATTAGATGTGCTAACATTAAGTTGAATGGACATCGTTTTTTCGATATGTTAAACGTTTTTCTCAGTGTCCCAATGTGAGCAAAAAATGTTTTCTTTCTTTCTTTTCCATTACGACGAAAATCCTTAATTAACCTAATTTTCACAGGAATTATTCTTATTACGACATTAGCCGCTTATCGAAAATTATCGTTATTTTCATTATACGTTGACGTTCTGCGAATCGGTTAGTCAATTAGTTTCCAGAGGATTCATCACGTTCCCGTTTATTTTGTTTCATGAAGATTTTCGCTGGAATTGCTAAATCCCGATCATACGTGTATAGTGAACTCTTGCCTTTCTTGTTCCTTCCTTTGCTGGTACCTGAAACGAAGTTTTGTAATGATTTTAGTCGTACCTTAAGTTTGGATAAGTCAAGAAATACTGATCTAATTTTGCAATGCTAAAAAAGCTTTGTGTAGGTAATTGGAGTTTCTTTTTCTTTTAGATTATTATGTAACGTGAAAATTTGAGTTTAATTGATGCTGAGTCTAATCGATGTAGCTTTCTTTAAATCTTAGAAGACATCCATTCAATTTTTTTATCTTTAGTTTGGATCCTTCAAGTTTCCTAATTTCAAGTTCTAGTTTCAATTCATTTACAATTAGACGTAGTTTGGATGATAGAACATGTAAAGAATACAAAGATGCACGAAAATCTCTATTGATGAAATTTAAAGTGCTTGGACCTGATTGATTAATAAGAAAAAAAATTATAAAATATTCAGAGTTTAGTGCTACGATATCAAGCAAGTAAACAAATGCTTTCTGCCGAAGCTCTATTTTTTTTTTTTTTTAAATATGACTTTGCATAAAAATTCGCAGCCTTTAAACTTAACAATACCTTTTGCCATTGCACATCCCCTTATGAAACTTATTGGACAGAACACAAAAAGGAACAAAAATTTCAGAGGCCTTCGTGGGATCAACGTGAGAGTAGAGAATGGGATCTGAACTGTGTCAGCTTACTACGGTCTACGGAGGTTCGTGTCGATACCTAGCGAGCATAGATTCGACGGCCTCGATTGGCAGTCTACCCAAGCTGCCGCCGTGGCGGGTCCCGGTCGACAGATCTTGCCAGTCCCGTTCACGATCACGATCACGCTCGCTACGATCACGATCACGATCACGGTCGCACTCTACGTCGCTCAATTCGCGGCTGTCGCTAAACCCGCTTGGCGGCAACAACGTCATGTCTTCCACCGAACTGCACAACAATGGATCATAAACATCTCTTAGGAAAATTGGAGATTATTCGTTGAGTTTATTCGTAAAATATTCTCCTCGTTCATATTCATTGAGAGTGATTGATTTACGATTTCAGCTTTGATAAATTATTCTGGATCGTGTTCGAGGGTTTGAGTCGAGCAATATTGAAGTGGTAGATATTTATCGAGTCCTCGATTGATCCAGATTAATTTGAAAAAGTTCGAAGGAACCTTTTGTTTAATTTACACACAGATATGAGAGATTATGAATGATATGTGAATTGTCAAGGAATTTCATGAAATTTATGAAGAGATAATATGATAAAATATATTTTCGAGTAATAGAAAAATGTAGTCAAACGGTTCCGTATTGTATATTGGAAAATTCGTCTTTCGATTAGTTGTAACTGTAACTTTCTGATGAATTCTAATTGTAATTGTAATTGTTCTGACGGACTTTACATTTCTCTATTATTTATCTCGCATCGACATGAGACCGATGAGACCGTGATATGAATATTGAACATAATCAGGACTGAGTGCTATGTGGAAACAAACAAACCTTGGCTACCTGCGAGTAGACCGGCTCGGTTGACGGCTTCGTCGTCTCGCAAGTGAAGGTGAGCCTTCGTTGTTGGATTCTGTACTCGATTCCACGCCTCGTGAAAATACATCTGCAAAAAGAAAATATTCAATTTTACATTGAGTATATCTTTGAAACGTCTAATATCTTGTTTGTGTTAAAAAATCAAATCAAATTTTTAATAGAAATTTTTTAAGAAAAAGTAGATCCTTGATGGAAATTTTTGAAGAGAAACGAAATCCTTAATGGAAATTAGAAACAATATTCAAAGATTCACCTCTGCAAGGCTTTACTGGCACTCTGTAACTAGGTCCAGCGCATTCTCCGCAAGGACTTCCGGACGTGTCGCTTCCGGAACCTTGACGACTCGAGCGTAGCTTGCTCTCTGCTTCCGCGATGCTTGGGAAGTAGCGTTGCTTGTGCCACCTTGGTGTTTTCGACGTGAACGTGAAAGAACACCAGAAAGAGGAAGAGAAAAGGGTTTAGGAGCAGGATGTCAAGCTTTCTTGAGCAAGGAAGTCGAGCAAGGAACATTTAGTCCGTCTAGCATGCGTTTAAAAGTCATACAAACGAGTTGAAAGAAAACAGTTACCTCTCGAAGTCCACGCTGGATCTTTCGTAATCGATCGTGTTAATGTCTTCGTTCTCTAAATGACCAAATGTTTTGAACTGCATTGTATAATCGAGCGTAGCTGTGGTTACCGAACGATTTTCTCTTCCTGGTACACTGAACGTTGCGTATGGACTTATTTCGTACATTTCTGTGAAAGAAATACGAATAAAATATAAAATATAAACGTTATAAATATTTCTAAATACGAGTCATTGATTCCTTTTTTTTTTTTATCAAATTTATTTCTTTAATCTGAAAACAAACCTGATCCATGATCGTTCGACTTGTGATTTTCTTGTTTCACAGGCGAACTGGTGTACACCTGATGATTCCTTCTGTTATCACGTTCTGCAGTGGACTTTAGTTGCATGGTAGACATACAGCTTGAAAGATGATGATGCTGCTGATGTTGCTGTTGTTGCTGAACCAAACCCAATCCTGACTGTTGATTCTGCTGCTGTCCAGGAAGAATTTCTCCCAAATAATTAGCTCTAAAAATCACAAGTATTAAATATTATCTTCCTTAATTATAAAAATATTTGTCAAACAAATAATAATTTTTGAAAGTTATACACTAATGTTATATTATTATCAATACTAGTATATTATAAAAATAACTAAATTGATATTAATGTAATGATAATTTGTAAAATTTATAATATACCCATATAATTAAAACATATAATTTTCTAAATTATAGACGTACCTTCCACTGCGTTTTAGCATTACATATCCCAAAATAGCGGCGGAAATAATTAATACAATGGCACAAATGAGAGGTACGACCACGTAAAGTACTTTATGATTAGGTATAGCTTTCTTAACATCATCTTCCATAATCAGATCATTTGGCGGACCGATACTAACACCACTGAGAGTGGTCGTCGCAAATTCCATTTGTGTTTTCGTGGATCCAGCGTCATTATGAGCTGTCAGACGTAAGCTGTACCACGAGGCAGTCTTTAAATCTCTTATGACTAAATTCTCTGTGGCATGATTCCATGGTTCAGTGCTGACACGTCTACGGTACTCTATGGTGTAATATTGAATGGGACAGCCACCATTTGGCCAAGATAAAAGATTTAATTTCACGGACGTGCCGTTGGCAGAGATGATGTCTCGTTCTTTTGGTAATAAAGGAGCTGCGAGAAGAATTCGAAAGGGTTATATTGTATTTGAAAGATTACATAAATACAATATAAATGAAACATAATAATAAAATATAATACATAAAAAATCATAGAAGATTATAAAAAGTAGAGTTTGTGTTAAAAATTTACCAGTTCCTTTGGTGGTGGCACTAATTAGAGGGCTCGGATCTCCGGTGCCTACGCGATTATGAGCTGTTAAATGTGCCAAGTAGGAGGAACCGCATTTTAAACCTAATAAAATGAACTCAGTCTGTTCAGGTGATAATGCTATTTCCTCCCAGCCACCTTGGTCCCTTTTGTAACTTAACACGTAGCCTAATAAAAATGATATTTAATAATTATTATGAATATTATTGTTAACATCAATTATCACTAATTTTTTTTTTAGGAGCAACATTATTTCATTACCTTGAACAGTAGCACCACCGTTATTAGGGTGATTCCACCTAAGTCTTATACTATTCATCGTTGTATACTGTAACTCTAGTATTGGTGCTCGTGGAGGCATTACCACGACCAAGGTGTAAGTGATGGAATCGTCACCGAATAAGTTATTGGCTGAACATGTGTAATTTCCTGCCACCGATTGTTCTAATCCTGAAATTTTTATTTTTTTCAACATTTTTATTCACGGGTTTTAAAATGATCAAATCTATCTTCGTTAATTAATTATTCTTGAATTAATATTGTAAAACTAACCACGAATATTAAGATGACCATCAGCAGTCAGTTCGTAATGCCTGCCAGTAGAGACTTGACTATTTCGATACGTCCATATTGGTCGAGGCGTAGGATTACCTACGACTAAGCAAGATAGGGTGATCGACGATTTAATCGCCCTCCTCAACAATTGTGAAAAAGACGCCACTCTAGCTGGAGCTATGGAAACGGTTTTATTAAAATTTATAAAATTTAAGTATTCTGAAATAATTTTTTAAAAGTAACTTTATAAAATCTAATTATCTTCCAATAATTCAAAGAGAAATGATTTTATGAATTTTCAAACCTTTAGTGTTTGTAGTTTGAGTTACTATGGTGGTCGATTCACCTTCACCGAGCCCTGTCGTCGCTGACACCCAGAACTCGTACAGTTGACTGGCATGTAATTTAATTTTAAATGATCATTTTCTTCAAGAGATTTAATCGCTTCTAATTTTATGAAATGTCGACTACCTTTCGACCAAACCTCTCAATTCCATGGTAAGAGTATCAGTCGGTGACGATGGTGGTTCATGCATAGTGTGTGTGTTATGGTTATTAGAGCCTGCTTCTCTGCTGTAAACCGTATACTTGGAGACATTCCCATTTGGCTGCAGAGGTGGTAACCACGAAACCAATATACTTTCCGCGGTCAATGCTAAAGCTTTGATACCAGCTGGAGGACCTGGTACTGAGATGGGCAATAAACAAATTAATCTTTTCTAATAATAATTCACTGTTAGTATTTCCATTGTGCTTATTGAATTGAATATTAATTAATAATGATTAAATTAGATATTGAGTTAAAATATTGACATTGCAATAATATTAATACATAACAATATACATTAATATGTATCGGATCAATAAAAATTATTATATAATAAATATCATTCTTACCATCCTCTTCCGTTGTACAAAAAATTGGCGGACTTAGAACTCCGTCGCCAGCGCCAGTGTAAGCCAATACTCGGATAGAGTAATTCGTGTACTTGTATAGAGTGTGTAGATAAGTTTCTACGCTGGAAGTCTTCTTTACTTCACCCACTGTCGATATATCCACTAAAACAATTTTTATTGCGAGCATATCTTTAATAAAAAATGAAATCAGACATCTGTATTATATAATGTTTAATTCTGTGCAGATTGTAATCTTAAAAATTATTTGAAAGGTATTATAACTTTGATTTATACTAGAGTGCCAATTTTTGCATAATACATGAAAAATATACATAATTTATTGTGAAAGAAAATATAAAGATTTGAAAAGCTCGATAAGAAAGAAAATCTGAGATTCCAAAAACTTACTAAACAAAAAAAGAATATTTATAGGAGGACACAACAGACATATCACTTTACTTACTGTTGTCAGTAGGTACTGGTCTGTAGTACACTTTGTAACCCTGAATAATCCCACCGTGTTGATGTGGCGGTGGTGCGCTCCAAGAAACTTTCACACTTTGGGAAGACAGAGGAATACATGATACTTGCGTCGGTGGAGTTTCCGGCACTAAGATAATCACAATACAATAAATCAGCGAAAGTTTCATTAGATGGTGAAATAATAGTATCGGTAAAAAGGAGATATTCTTGCAAAAAGTTTATGTTTATCGCACCTCCTTCCTGAGTTGTTCCAACAATGGGAACGCTAGCTGGACCGCTGGCTATACTGTTGAAAGCTCTGATCGATATATCGTACTTGGTAAACTTTCTCAGACCTGTGAGCTGCACCTTTGTAGTTGCCCATCCGTTCACTGTTAAACTTTTGCTTTGGTTCACACCTGACGTTGAAGATGAATGCTCCGACCATGTCACTATGTAGCCCAATAGATCTCCGTTGCAAGATTCCTTTGGGGGTGGCTGTGAAATGGAATGAAATTCTTTCACTGATTTCATTGAGATTACTTCGAATTTTGAAATGTCTTTTTCTGAAATTTCTACACGATTATAATATTTCTAAGTTTTTATTATTGAATTTCAAAAATATTTACCTGCCAGCTAACTATAAGCTCTCCAGGACCTGCTGACTGTACTTTGATACTTTGAGGTGGTTCAGTGGGTGCTGTTATGAAAAAAAAAAAAAAAAATTTTATAAAAAAAAAAAAAAAAAAAAAAAAAAAAATATTAAAATCATGGAAGAATAGCGAATAAAATATTTTATTATTAGAGTATTAATACTATTTTATTGTTGTAAGGAGCATATTACTATTTTAAAGTATTATCTTAGCAAGAAGCGTATTTTTGTACCTTCTTCTTGAGTTTTCGCCACCACGGGATCAGTTGGCACACTCACGTCTATTGAATTTATGGCAAAAATGCGAAACGTATAAGTCACTGCTGGATGAAGTCCTCCTACTAAAGCTATTTCCTGATCGTCAGTGGCAGTTTCGAAAGGGGATAAACCTGTGTATATAGAAATTATAATTTACAATATAATTTACAATATAAATTTACTAAATTACAATTAATATTATCCAAAAATCAAAATATTATACTATATAAAGTTAAAGAATGTATTTTAATATTCCACTTTATTTAAGCATGAAAACAAACATTACAATTGAAAAATTACACTGAACAGAAAATGAGGTTCTCTTGCAAATTCACCTATGTTCATAAGTAATTTACATATATAGATCATTAAAATTAAGCTCGATATTAAGGAGATGAAACTGAGAAGGGCTTTGCAAAATAATGACAGCTAATGATTACATGATTTACATAAAATATAATTACCGTTTTGCGTTGGATGTATGGTATTTCCATTCATGGAACTTCCGGGTGTGTAGGTGACGTTGTGCGTTTTTGCGGGATTCCAATCGTCAGCCAAACCATGATTCAAAGATCGATACTGAATAACATAATTTCGTATTGGACTGTTTCCATCGAATGCTCTTTTCCATAATAATCGTATCGATCGTGAGCCAATTTCTATAACTTCTAGCGAGGCTGGTGGATCTGGTCTCTCTAATATAATTAATTAATTAATTATTAGATTATCTTTGATCGTAGAGTAGATTAATTCAATATAGAAAACAGAATGAAAATCTATTGAAAAACGGATTCAATTTATTCATTTTTATTCATATTCATATTTTAATTTCGTAATAAATAGAAAGAAAAATTAAACCAAGTAGCACTAATAGATACTAGCAGGAAATTTAAATTTAAACTACAAGATATTATAGTAGATAAGCAAAAAAAGAAAAAAAACATTTTAATATAAAATCTATATTGTAGCATTAATTATATACATATTTAATATCTGCATTGTGAAAATTTTGCATGAGTTATTACAGACGGTACAAATAAAAGGGAAATACAAATAAAGTAAAGGGAAGAAAATATTACCTTGAACAGCGAGATAAATCAAATGTTCGCTTCTTCCATAGGCGTTGTCTGCTGTACATCTATAAACTCCAGAATCTTGACGATCGCTACTTGCTATGGACAATTGCGACTTGAGGCCACTGTCCGTTTGTATTTGACTGATGCTCAATCGGTGACTATTCGTGTCTAAACGGTCACTGTTGTGCATCCATTGCACTTTTATTGGATCATCCCCGATAACGGTACAATCCAGCGTCACGGATTCGCCACGACGAATTGTCACGTTTTTGCTCTGGAACTCGAACCGTGCTGGCTCTATAAAGATTTTTTAATATAATAAAGATTTTTTTATGAGTTTCCTACGGCAAAATTCCAGTAAATTAATAATTGATGACATTCTTGGAAACATATATCGACATTTGTTTTTTAAAAAAAAGTGGAAAAAGAATAAAAGAATGGAATTTTTGTGCATATAATGAAGTATGAATCATTGAAAGTTGGACATTTTACAATATTGTTCGATCTCACCGAACAGGCGAGGGCCAGAAAGCCGGGCGGTTCATGTATTTAGATTTCGCGCCGTGCGCACACATATTCAATCGGCACGCAGTCAGTTACGCCAAATACTCTAAGCGAGATTGGTCTATTGTTTCGTCATCGCGCGATCGTTTGATTGGCTATTTGTCGATCGCGTGATCCTTTTTTGCTTGTTTGCGCCCTAGCCGAGATTTCTAGAATCTTCGAAGTCGAGTCGGTTGGACGATCTATTGTTTGTCATCGCGCGATCGTTTGATTGGCTATCTATCGATCGCGTGATCCTTTTTTGCTTGTTTGCGCCCTAGTCGAGATTTCTAGAATCTTCGAAGTCGAGTCGGTTGGACAATCTATTGTTTGTCATCGTCTTATTTCGAACCTTCGAGATTCTTCGAAATTCGGGGACGAGTCACGCTAAAAGACGGGACAGTTCGAAGTGCTCTTACAGTTTAAAAGGAGTCTTCTTGCAGTGGACAGTTCATTAGAAGCTCTATTATTGTGCGAATCGATTTGTGTTACAGTGCGACGAGACGAGTTCAAATTTGCGATTTATTGAGTAAATTCGGGTCGACACGCGATTTTTTGGTTTGGTGATAAAACTTACATGTTCGTAGCTGCGAAGAACATCGACATGGCGACGAATCAGACAATGGAGCTCCAAATACGTCGATGCAATTTTAAAAAACTTCTGACACATTTCTCCAACTATCTTACGATAATTGGGCCGAATCCAAGGAAACTAGCCGTTTACGTAGACTGAAGATACAATACAATCTGATAGACGACATACAATTTCAAATAGAACCGGTTGATAACGATGAAGAAGCCGAGAGAATAGACCTCGAAAACCGGTATTATCGCAGCGCAAAAAATGACCAGACGGATACAAGAAAAGAAAAAAACCTTATCGTACCCACTACGATCATTCACCGGCAATTTGATAGGAGCCCAGATCCCCAAACTTGAACTCCCACGTTTCGACGGGAAGCTGGAAGATTGGTTATCGTTCAAGGATCAATTTACTTCAATGGTCGCTAGCAAGCTAACATTATCAGATGTAGAGAAACTGCATCATTTAAGATTCATTTTATCCGGAGACGCCGCGACGATCATTGAATTAGTAGCAGTTACGAGAATGCGTGGGCGTTATTATTAACCAATTACGATAACAAACGTTTATTAGGCATGCATCATGGACAACTATTATTTCAAACACCAACAATAGATACAGATTCTCCCACGTCTATCCGCGCTTTCGTCAATCACATTAAAAGACATCTCCATTCACTAAAAACATTAAACTTTCCGGTCGATACGTGGGATATACTAATAATCTCACATATATTTTCAAAAGTGGATAAAAATACGTGTTTAGATTTTGAAAAAAATTTAAAACCAGATGAGATACCTTTATTAAGTCAATTACTCAATTTTTTAATTGCACGAGCAAGATGCCTAGATTTAACTACCAGTCAACTTGTTCCGTACAACAAACCGATTAACAATTCACAACACAAATCTACACAAACTACCTAAAACGACGTCTTTTTTACCAATCCACGTTCATTCCCTGACACTTTTTCTTCGCCATCACATAAATCAATCATCCGCCCGAAATACGGAAAAATAATACGGAGTAAATTATTTGTAGTACTATAATAGAAATAATTATCATCATAGTACCTACATCATCAACACCATTGTCGCCATCTTCGATTTCAATAAGAAGGATGGGATGCCCCGTCTGTGAAACAAATGAGCATCGCATTTACGAATGCGAGAGAATCCATAAACTGATCGTCCACAACGAGTCGAACTGGCAAAAAAGAAGGCGTTGTGCCTAAATTGCTCGGCGTAATCATCCTACGTAATCGGCCTGGAGGTCGATCAAATGTCGAACCTGTGACAAACACCACCACACCTTCCTACATCCAACACAATGACTACCAAATCAAACAATAAAACACACTTCATTGTCAGCCACCACACCAACCATT
>KQ435922.1:4374739-4388550 GCA_001276565.1 Melipona quadrifasciata | reverse complement strand
CGGAAATTGGAAAAACTGCCGAGCACCTCTATACACGTGCTCAACAGCCAACCTTGTGACGGAGGAATTAGCAAACAAAATTCGCGCTCCGAAACAATCTTGCTCAATTCCAATCAGAGCAGTCAACGAACTAACCACAACATGCAATCACACTACAAAACTCACCATATCTTCTCGATTCACAAGTTTCGAAAAAACATTGGAATTTCTTATAGTACCTCGAATCTTCGCTCTCGTTCCAAACGAACCCATCGACACCAGCCTACTAAACATTCCGCAGAACATCAACTCCAATCTTGCAGACCCCACCTTCCACAAACCTTCTCCAATAGAAATGTTAATCGCGACCGGACCTACGCTGTCCACCTTCAGCATCGGACAAATCAACATCTCGACATCTCCAGATAACGATCTCATCCTCCAAAAAACACAATTCAGCTGGATAATAGGAGGCAGCGTCGACAGCACGTTTCCAATTCAACATTGCTACCTTACAACCCTAGAGGAAAACCTCACCAAATTCTGGAGGCTTGAAGAAGTGCCAAATAAAACTCACTCTTCCAACGAGGAAATGGAATGCGAAAGACATTTATTGTGTAAATTCGGGTCGGCACGCGACAAATATATTAATATAATTATAATTGTAATATAAAAATAAAATAAAATGTAAAATAAACTACAATACACAATACAATATATAAACGATAACAAACAATTTTACTTAATTTAAAATGCAAATTAAATAAGGATCTTTAGCCATTCGAAATCTTAAGATTAAATTATAGAAATCATAATCGTAACAATAACTAAAATTCTTATTAATGTGAATTAAAGGAAAATTTACCATGAACAGATACGTAGATCACTTTGCTCAATCCAGATCCAATGCCATTATTCGCCCGGCACAGATAATATGCTTCGTCCTGTGGTCCAGCAAAGGCTGTCCATAGAGATCCATTTGGTAGGATGGTTAATCTTCCATCAGAACCATCAACCAGAGGTTGGTAGTCGTTGGAGGTTCTTTCTCTGGAGCGTAACCACGTGACACGTGGTGGTGGAAATCCCTTGGCCTCGCAATGAACGTTCAATGGATTTCCCAGGAGAGTGGTCACATCTTGCGGCTCGAAAATCCATTGCGGCGGCACTTTTACCAAAAGTTCTGCCGTGTGGTTGACTTTGGCCGCGCTGTTAGTCGCCACGCAAGTGTATTTGCCACTGTGCCGCGACGAGAGTTCCTTGAAGACGAGCAGACTGAAAAATTCGGCCACCCGTTCCTCGATCTGTAATACAAACGTTTGCGAAACAAAATCATTTAATGGCACTTAATTGCTTGTTCGTGGAGCTGAATTAATGCAAAAGTCTCAAGACTGTTTCCCATTTGTAAAACAGATTATCAATTTTAAATTGTATAATTTTTTTGATAAAATTTGTGGTATATTATTACTTTAATTGTGCATTGTACAGTTTCTCTGTTGAATATAATAACTGTCTTAAAACTTTTGAACAGAGATACTATATATTTGTATTTGTGATGTTATATGTATTATATTAATTATATAAGATATTCGACTATAAATAATTACACAGAATATTCTTTAAAAAAAAATCATGTTTCTTTATGTTTATTGTTATATTTATGCTGTCAACAAATACAAAAGTGTATTTAATAGTCAAACGTAACAAATACAATTTTAAAAATGAAGCTTCAAACGTGGGAATTTTTTATGAAAGACATACCCGTAAGGAGGAAGGTAATGGTTCACCATCCTTTAGCCAGGAGAAGTAGATTGGTAGATCACCGGAAGTGACGGTGCAGGTGACCTGGGCGCGACTTCCTTCTTGAAGATTCGGAGGGAAATTAAAGGGACTCATAACGGGTGGACCTGAAACAAATACAATGTTTTTCTCTTGCTCATTCCTTTAAATTTCTTTGTCTTTGTCAAAAAAAAAAATCATTATTTCGAATATATTGATATACGTAAATTAATGCTAATTATTACTATAATTTTGCAGTATGATTTTTAATTCATTATTTCTGGAGTTGTTTACAGAGTTTATTTTACAAACTGTCGTAAAAAAGTAGAATGTATTATGTAAATTACACAAATTATTGCAGTAATTTTGTAATATAATTTTTCATTCATTATCTGAAGGGTTGTTTGTGTAGTTTATTTCAGAGACATAAAAACAGCAAGGATATGAAAGTAAGGATAATTATTGTGGTCAGTGGTTATTAGTTTCCGTCCATGTGTGTACCTTTTAGCTCCCTTTTCCTCCCAAACGTCGCGATAAATGAGAAAAAGTTGAAAAGCAACGTTAGAGGAATTTCAGCGGACTTGCAATTTACTTCTTTCACCTAGTCTCGTGACTTCTTCATGGAGGTAAGCAATTCGACCGTAAAGAAACAAGAATAAAAACTTGTTTCTCGTTAAAATGGATGTACGTATGTAGTATTATACATGTATGTAGTAGATGTAGATACTTACGGTTTCTGTTTCTATTATTCTACCGCGAAAGATAGACAAATCAAATAAATATTTGTCTTTTATAATATTATATTATTTAATTGCATATAATTATACATTTCATATTGTGTAACTTGTTTTTTATACATAAATTTATAATTTTCTAGATAGATGAAAACATATTGAAATTTTATGTGTCATCAAATTGATTAAAGTTTAAAGTAAATTCATGAAGATATACATGTATAGAAGTTACAAGATACTTATTGCTAAACAAAAATTAATGTAGAACATGATTGGAAATGATTTCCAACGTGATTTAAAATAAAT
Organism: Melipona quadrifasciata; assembly: GCA_001276565.1. NCBI lineage: Eukaryota > Metazoa > Arthropoda > Insecta > Hymenoptera > Apidae > Melipona > Melipona quadrifasciata. The sequence goes on along the minus strand of KQ435922.1, from coordinate 4,385,755 downwards.
AAATTGTTGCCCAAATTATTTTAATGTTTCAAACTTCCATTCATACTTCAATTTTAAAAGAAACATTTCATGTTTCCAAATTTGCCAATAATAAAAATTTATTAAAGTATTTCATATTCTACATTACACACCGTAGGCTGAACTACACATACAGTCAGTCTCACATAACCAGAGAGTATGAGCTCTCTGGTATCCGTAATGGATTCACCACTCCTCAAAGAAGAGAAAAATAAAAAGAGGTACACTATCTCCTGCGAATACCTCAATTTTCTCTAAATTCTGTTCTATCTAACAATACGGAATAATCATATATTTTATAATAATACCATTACATTTTCATCGTAAAATACTCACTGCTGACAGTCAACCGGATGTCCCTGCTCGCCGTTTCACCGGATCTCGCTCTAACCATGCAAGTAAAAGTGCCAGCATCGTTTGGATCCACATTGGCGATGGTAAGATGACCCTCACTGTCAACACGGTGTCTTATGTCGAGTGGTAACGCGACTCCTCCATGAGACCACTCCACTGACGTGATAGGATAGCCAGAATAAGGACAAGCTATGGTGGTATCGACACCGGCTATCGCGCGAACTGGTCCTATCGATCGGATGTACGGTGGACCTGAAATTATTAATTTACGTGAAGTCCCTTCCGACACATATCGCTTAACCACTAGCTCAACTATCAACCCACTGGTATAATTAGGGGCGATTAATGTTCTTTGAGATTCATTAGGATGTTGAGCATCGATACTTTTCTAATTTTTATTCTAATTTGATTTACCGTAGAATTTTTAATGTATTTTAACAAGTATTATAGTTTAAATATTACAATCAAAATGATAATTTATTAAGTAATTGACACACGAAATAATACATGATTAATGGCAATGAATTATTTTGCTCAATAACGAGTTAAGAGAAAGCAAATTAAATTACGCAGAAAGATTTTTGTACATTCTAAAACAGATTATTTTTATTGAAGTTTCATTAAACTCAAGGATTAAAGTAAAATGCTACTACAAATTTAGTATGAAGATGACTAAAAATTATTTCAATATTTGTATGTTGTTAAAATAATTAAATAATACGAACATTATATTCAAATAAAATTAACAATATAAATTATACGACATTATATTTAAATAAAAGCAATCTCAAGTCTTAATATGATATATACAAAGAATTTAGAAATGTATCGTATCGTATAATCTTAAGGACTGCAACAACAAGGATTAAACTTCACTACAAATGCAACTTGTCAAACAATAAGCAACCTGAATTCAAATAATACTACGTTACATTACCAGACGTAAGTCAAAGGTTTCGAACTACCATAAATGTTCAGTCTAGCTTTGTGCTCGACCGTAGCGAGAGTATTGGCCGCGACACAAGCATAGAGGCCACCATCTTCAGCACCAGCGGACGATATGTTCAAATGACTGATCACGTCTCCGGATTGATCGACATACTGTCCTATCGCGTACCTGTATCAGGCATTGTGTTCGATTAAGAAACGGAATATTGATCGGTGAGAGATCTAGATATGCACCTGTGTCCAGAGGCGATCTCACTTAGAGGCTCTCCATCTAGCAACCAAGTAAACGATGGTGGTGGAGATCCTGTAGCAGAGCATCTCAAGGATACTGGAGGACCTGGTCGCAGTGCTTGCTCGATGAACGTGTATTGCAACTCTGGTACAGTGTCTGGCGGAGTAGATCGAGCATTATGTAATCAATTGAGTAGCCAATTTCATGGAATAAAAATAATAATAACAATAAATATAATAGAAAACATGTTATTTTTATGGTTAGGTGACTATATTAGAGGAGTATTTGCTGTTACATGTTTTTATGATACTGTATTGTCAGGAGTGTTTTTCTGCCAAACATCAAACAGATCACTTGGTACTTTTATTCCTGATTTTAATTGCATGAAGTTTTAGAACAGATCGATTACAAAACTACATATTTTACAATGATAAAAGTTACACGAGTTAAAAGTCTTTAAGTTATAATATTCTGCAATTAGTTTTTAGCGAGGTGATATCCGAGTTATAGTAATTTTTGAACTCATGGCTTGTCTTTCTCCAGGAAGAGCTAACATTCAATTTTCTTGAATAAAACAGTTACTACATCAAATGAGTATCAAAATATAATAGTGTATTTTTAAGTTATGATACCCAGTGGGCGAAATAAATTTGTTCAAATATGTTCAGCAGTTTCAAATATGATCGAATGCGCTTTAGTTCGCTTATGACCAACGTCCTGAAACCTTTAACAGAGTCATTCGAATATACCTCCAAGCTTCAATTCGGCCGTAGCTTGTGCGTTCTCCTTGTCGCTTCTGACCAGGCACTGATACATTCCCTTGTCCTTTCGGCCGACCGAGCCTATCACGAGCACCAGAGGAGCCAGCAATCTGATTCTCGTGTCCTGCGCGGTCAATACCGGCACACCGTCGTGCAACCACTCGACGCTCTCGACCGGATAACCCTCCACCGTGCAATTCATAGTGGCCGACTCCCCGGAATTGATGATCTGTAAATACCGGGAAACGGTTAACGATTCGTGCCTGAAAGTTAATGCCCGTGCAGCGATTTACGCAGCTGCAACGATCATCCCCCTTTGACGCAACGACTGTCCATCCGCTTCATTGATCGTCAAACCGTATCACGGCTTGTGGCAATTTTTCTTCTACCCTTTTTTTCTTCTCTTCTTTTTTTAGTTCGTGAAATTTGTTACTAGAAACTGTGGCCGAAATTATCGAAATTCGTGATTTTTCGTTTCGAAGTTTTATAAATTTGCAACGATGTATTTTATTATATGATCCTTTTTGACAAAATGAATAGATAAAATAAATGAAAGTTTGCGTTCATTTTTGTATCGTGAATTTCTTCTGTTCTTTGTCTCTTTTAGTTTCAATAGCTTCAGTCGTCAATAATTTTAGTTTTAATCGATTATGCGAGTGTATGGAGATTATGATGTTGGAGATTATGGGAGAGATCGAAAAATTCGATTTAGAGATTATGACGATACCATGTTTGTTACAATTCTTTTGTTGCGAGGCTATCCGCGTTTCTTCATTATATTAGGTTCCCTAGGAACGTATTGCGCGAGGAAAATTGCGCGCAGTTTCGTATCGAATGTTCTTTTTTCAACTATTGATGCGAATTATCTACATTGTTTTCTACACAAAATTTTTATTGTACGAAATATTTCAATGTAATTATATTACTTTCAACGTTATGTATAAAATGATATATAAAGTGATATATATAAACTGCGTATAATTATTAAAAATAAACAACAATAATTCTTGCACTTTTTTTTTTACCTAGCATAAGCGTAACGCTTTTTAAAATTTAGAACTTGGCATAAGCATAACACTTTTTTTACATTTACGCGAAGTGTAAAACATAACACCCAAAATCATGGTGGTGTCGGAATATTTTTGTGATCGACTGTAAATGCAGGGATCTACCTGAACACGAGGTTGTATCCGTGCGTTAAGTTTTGACGTGACCGACAGGTGTGTTTCCGCTCGTTGCTCGCCGACCTGATTGCTGGCTCGACAAATGTACCTTCCTGCGTCCTGAGCGTCTACGCGGCGAATTTGCATCAAATCACCCCACAGTTGAATTCGGCCAAATGACTCCACTGGTATCGAATGGCCTGTAACAACAGGATAACCATCGCTTGATGCCCGATACTCCTTTCGCTAACGCGAGATACAGCTCTTATCGTGTTTTCGTCACTGTTTCTCGTGCATTTTCATTGAAGGCGACGAGTGAAAGCAAATAGGCACGTTTAAGATAAATTGTAAAAATTCACGTGTTCACTGTAAATTAATTTTACAGCGATACGTGCATTTCTCTTTTTGTACCATTATCTAGTTGTTATTCATTTTAATCTAAAAAATGTTTATAGGAATTTTATTATTCCAAAAATGTAATTAACCGACATCGTTTATTTAATTTCTTACTATTGTCTGATATTATTCTATTATCTTGCTATTTTATTTCCTAATATCATTGAATTCTAATTTTATTTTACCATCTATTATTCTATTTTATACGAATACCCATTTAATTATTCTAATCCAATTATTTCAAATTTATATTACTCTAAAATATTTATAGAAGTATAGAGACCATGGCAGTCACTTTTCATTGATTATAATTATTATTCCAACTTTGTAATTACGTTTAAGTAGTTCAAAGTGTCAGTGAAAAATTCAAAATTCCGAGATCTATTCTTCGAAAGCGAATGTCAAAATGGCAGATAATTATTTAAACGATATCGATATGGGTCGATCCCGCTGGATTGTACGGTACTATAGTACATTTAGATTACATAGTAAACAATCCTCTAATTAAACCAACCGTTAACATCGCGATACCAAGTAAATTGCGGGGGTGGGCTCCCCTGGGCTGAGCAAGTTAGATGAACGTCCGAGCCGCTTTCCGCCGAGATGGCGATCTGAGATCTCTGCATCAATCGTGGTGGCATAGATCCCGTTGGTTCTAAAATTGAAACAATGTTTATGTATTCTCTCAATGATTCTTTTCAACAGAAACAATTCGATCAATGTGTGATGTAATTATCATGTATGATACACAACGCGAGTAAATGTTCCAGTTTAAATAAAATTTTGATGTAAAATTGTGAACAGATTAATAGTTAAAAATATTTATTAGATTTCTACTTTTGCATGCATTTTCGTGAAAGGATTGTATAGGATGCACATAATATGAAAAAGTATATAAAATATCCGAGTGGTGTTTTCTACAATATTTTGTGCATAAAGAATTTTTGTATTTTTTCAATTATTATTTTATTTAACGTTTTGTATTTAATTTAGAGAAAATACAATTAAATGGACATTGATATTCGTGTAAATATCGAATTGATAGTGACACGATGTTGTAATTAACATTGTTATTCGATTAAATTTTAACTTCGATTAAAATTTAACTGGGGTTAAAATTTCTACAGTTCATAGCGTGAAATGTTGAATAAATGCGACAGTGTAACGTAACATATGACATAATCATAATTATAAACGACACGATGCTTAAAATGAAATTAAATGGTACGTTTAATAAATAATAAATATGACAAATATTTAAAATAAAAAGAAACAGTCTTTCCAATGATTGAATAAAATGGTATCTAAATAGTAAAAATTATTTGAATTTAACTTTTCACTACAAAAGAATCTTAATAACGCGAGATAAAATTCTCAAGCAGAGAGGTGTTTAACGGTAGAAAAAATATGCATTTCTAAAACTGAGGGTAACATGCCTGTGACTGTTAGTGTTGCTGGCTCGCTTCTTCTCCTTTCACCAGTCAACGCGTGAAAAGTTAAGCACGAGTAGGTGGCTCTGCCGTCTTCCGGTCTGGCGGCTCGGATGTGCAGATCCCCCTGAGACGTGACCACGAATCTTCCACCTGCGATAGAAATTAATCTCTCAATAAGTAAGAAAAATCACGAACTTGCCACATCAACGCGGTAAACGAGTAAAAAGGGAAAAGTGAAAGATAAAAGATTCAATTTAATTTAATTGAGCCAGGGCTTGAATTGGGATATTTAATTTTAGTTATATTTATTCTTCGTTCTTTCAGCTCTGGAGATATTTTTTAAAATCACGCAAACATTAAAAAAAAAAAAAAAAACACTTGAAATGTCCAAAATTTTAATTGTTATTCTTAACAAACTTGTATTTTTGATAAACTTTTTATTATTTAACTTAGAATTTGCAATTGTCCTTTGTAATTGGACTGCGGATTTTTATGCATTTTTTTAAAGGAATTTCATTTTCTAAAAAACCACAAAAATTTATATATTATTGTGTATATTACGATATAAAATATTAGAAACACAGTGTTCATTACGACAGCAAATTTCTATTTAACTTTCATTCCTTAGTGTAATCGAAATAATCAGTTTGACTCGTCAAAGGCTCAAATTAATACGAATCGTCGCCGTTACTTACTATTGGTAGCTATAAGTAAGTAGCTATTGTAGTTCATCAATTAAACGATATTTTTTTTAATTCTTACTCCATTAAAATGTCAATTTTCCTTCAGTTCCCGTCCAGAACTGAATCTTGCGGTGTCGGTAAATGTTTTAATCATAAGTCCAGCGTGATTTATGGCGTTCACGGGATGAAACTGATGAATTGCATCGTCAAAGTAACGAAATACGTCAGTGTGTGACGTTAATCTCCAGTATTTGACGCAGCCAGCGAACGCCACGTTTCAAATAATCCCTTTGAAATACCTTTACGAGCCGTACAACTTTCCCAGGCTTCGTCCCTCCCCTCAACCCGTAATATATATCGTATCATTTAATTCGTTGTTCGATTTCACGCGTTTTTGCCCGCGCCCCGCGAGAAATATCATTTTTCAGCGTTTCGCTCGCTCCGCCGCGTCCTCGTTTTGCGCGGCTTTTTATTTAACTTCCGTGCAGCCGGCCGCGCGTATCCGGAAACACGTTATACATCACCGGTGTCGTACGTTAAAAATCGCGAGAAACAAAATATTCTTCCGACACGTGCAATTACTTACTGTTATTTACACGTATCGTGGAACGTAGCCGCGCCGAAATCAATTATTTCCACCGTTTCTAGATCTACCACCGCGACAGAGATTTAAGAAATTCTAATGTCCACCATTGCGTGACTTCGAAATCGTTTAACGTATAAAAATAACGAGAAGGAGATAGTACAGCAAGTTTCGAGAGGAAACTTCGAGACAGTGTTGAATTCAGTCGTGAAAAAAATTTTCTACGAACTTTCCCGAGTTTTTACAGTTCACTTTTCCGTAGCAAAAGAAAGTATCCTCATTTTTTTCATTCGCTACATGACGTTAAAATACCTTCGAGAAAGAAACGAACTCGAGGCTTTGCTCTTTAAAAACAAACCCACGTAGGATCGTTGTTGTACGATCTTTCTTCGCAAAGTTACAACAGTTTTTATCCACTTGTACGTATGTGTGTAATAACATTTATCGACTGTTATTTTCGGGACCGTTTCAAGTTTCGTTCAAGGGCCCTACGCTTGAAAAACTGGCGTAGACAACAGTTACACGCGAGTCAGCTTAAGTTGAAAACTGATGGTTGGAATCTTGGGAAAGAAGCGGGGGCGAGGCGAGGTCCGGCGAATCGAGCGGTCATTGGCTTGAACTAAATTGAAAATTTCACGCCTGACGGTGCGTCGGGGCAGCGGGATTTCATCGACAGATGCCGAGGATTTTGCATAACCCGCCGCGCGGACTCGAATCCAGACGAAAATATCGAGGAATTATTTTCCACGACTCCGTGAAATCCGCGTATAACCAACTTTTGTTTTGCGATCGAACCGGCCGCGTTTGACCGTCTGAAGCTTTCCATCCGGAGGTGCTTGCGCTCCGAGTGGAATTTCGATTTCGATCGTATTATCGGGATACGCAAGATGAAATTCTTTTGTTTCCTTCTTCTCTTCGTTCTGTCTTGCGTTCGATCAATGGGAAATAAATAGTGGATACGAAGGACGATTAAATCTCTGACTTATTTAACTCTGAAGTCTTTACAATCATCGTGTTATTTTACGTAATTTGAAAGTTACGTATCTGTATTTCCGCTATTTAATAACTTTGTTTTGCTTACTTTGTCAGTGTATTTCATCAAAGTTGATATCATGAAAAATGATTTACTTAGAATTGTTAAATTCTAAATTTTTAATTGCATCAAATAGTCGTAATTAACTAATAATTTTTCCTACAAGTACATGGAATTCTAATTATAGAGAATAGTATCACATTGGAGATGACGATGATTTAAGTTTAAATTACTAATTTTGGAATATTTCGTTTAAATGAAGTACCCAAAATCTTAGTAATCTAATGTAAAATATCGTTGCGCCATTGTGAGTTTATCATTTCGAACACTGTTACTTAAATTTCTAAAACTCTGTAGTATTATTAGTACAATAAAAATTCTATGCCAAAAATTAAAAGTTCTAACACTTAAAATTCTACACTACACGAAGAAATTGCAAGATCTGCACAACCTTCTTCAAACATCCCGCCATTCTCAGACTCTACTCTATAAACGCCCAACTTCCACCAAATGGAACCGAGCAAAACGTCCATCCAATGCAATTTCAAAGGAATCGAACGACCCAAAGAAACGGTTTCCTCATTTTCTAGCCGTATTTATTACCCCCGACCGAATGCTTCTTACTTCACGGGCGTGCTCCCTGTATCAAATAATGGTAGCCACGCACGAAGCCATCCAACGATAAGTGGGATGCTCCTGAAAGAAGTAGAAAATAAGGTTGCTAGTCAGAGGCCCGGACAGGGCCGAGTTCCCCGGATGGCACGGCGGTAGGACGGAACTGCCGCGAAAGAACCAATTTAATATCGCCTTTCCCGACGGAATAAAAATACGGAGATAAATAGCTCGTAACTTGCAGCTCGACCGAGCCCGGGAAATACACGACTACCATCGTCCATCGGCGCATGTACGTTCGTGTCACGGGACATTGGAATGGATGCGCGGACCTCGCGTGGGGAACCGGTCCGTGGTTAATGTCGATTCGAGCTTTATCGGCTATACATTTTCTTCTATTTACTTTTTTTCTCCTGCTCGGCGCTTAAGATAATGTTACTAAATGTTATTAAAATAATCTTTTGGAAAATGGAAGTGTAAAAAAAGAGAAAGATTATTTTCGTTGCATTTCAGTTGACGCTATTCGCTTGTTTATACTTCTGTCGATTGATTTCATCTTACTTGATTGAGTGAACTGAGGAGTCATTTTGTAGAAAACACTAAATTTTCAGTCGCCATTACACTCTACTTGAAAACAAAAGCATGTTACACGTATTAAATATACTTAAAAGTGATAGTTTACTAAAATACTTAATAATTAATATACTTAAAAGTAATAATTTAAAAGAAAATTTATATTTATATTTGGTTATATTATATGTATATTTACATTTATATTTGAAAGTAATATATTAAAAGTCATGTCTCTGTTCTTCTATACGAGTGATCCAGGAACGAGCGAGATTAGCACCTACAATTTAATAAATTGGCAATTTTTCCCTTCCTCCTAAAGAGTTTGACGCTTGGTACTTGCAACAGTTTCCGAGTTCTTTCTTTTGTTATTAATACTATCAAACAGTAAATTCTTAGTCAGTATTACTCTTGTTAGACAAATCTCGAATCAAGTCGTTAATCTTCTGTCTTCTTTCCGAACTTTTTTTTTTTACCAAAGAACGAACGTTTTGCGAAAAGAAAAGTGCCGAGTGCTCCGCTGTTTCGCTGAGCGTCCGGGACAACGAGGTGACAGGCTGGGGTGTTACCCTCCTTGGAGAAAATGAAAATGCGCCCTCCAGACGCGGGCGAGACGACAAAGCTGGCCGAGAGACGTTTGACACGAGCCAGCCGCCGGTGTAACTCGGAGAAAAGACTTCAAAAAGAATCGATAGACCTTGGCGTGGATCCTTTTCCTCTTCCTACGAGGGGATGCGAGCCTCCAAGACGTGTCAGACCTTCTGATATCCGAGGTAATGGAGGCATCGTAGAAATGAAAGCGTTTTTCGGGGAGACCGGGTTGAGCTTGCCACTGTGTGAAACTGATTTTCAAATGTCCCTCTTTCAATGGTTGGCCTGCTACAATGGGGATGAAAAATCGTTTCCTTTCGTTTAACAGGGACGCGCAATTCTCATAATGGGCATTCACTGAATTTTCTTGGCATGTATAATTGGTTCACGTAAAATAAGATTTCATCTTCGAGTAGATACCGCATACATTTATGTATAATTAATATAATTTTACATTTACATTTTTATAAGATAAAATGTAATATAATTTTTCACTCGTACGATGTGAATGAATTAATTCTTACAGTTCTCACAGATAAATTCGTAATGACTATCCTTTGCTGCGTACGATCTTTCGTTTGTGTAAAATGAAAATTCACGCTCGAGTGAGTGGATTTAATCGAACAAACATTACGTACATTGTGATTTAACAAAAGTATCTATAATTTTTCGTTGGTAGAAATAAAACCACGCGATGAATATATATATTTATATTTATTTAACGTGTTAAATAAGTGAATCAGAAATTCGTTTAATGAATCTTGCAATTATTTACGATTCAACGGTATTGATCGAAGATTGAATCAATATTCTGAAATGAAAGGCTCTTTCATCGGCATCGTTTCTCCGTTGCTTCCTTAAATTATTCATTAAAATAATTATTCCATTGTCGTTCAACGATCGTGCGTAGAATCGTTCCGCTTTTCCCTCGAAAAATATTCCCTCCTTCTTGACTCGATTCTTCTACGGGGAAAAGGGAGGCGAACAGATAGTTTCACAGGCGAGCGGACGCTCGATTGAAATACGTGCCGCGAGAATCTGTCGCGAACGTGCGTCCGTCGGGTATTTGAAGATTTCACGAAGTAGCTTTCCCGAGCTTTTACGTAAACGCTTCGTCCTCGGTTATACGAGCAAGTTGCAATAGTTGCTTTCCGGTTGAACGGAGGCACGCGCGAAAGAAAGTAGATCGTCGTCTAACTACGCGCTTTCGTCGAGCGTAATTATCGAGCGGGAAGTTTCGTTTCGACGAAATTTTCGAGCTGCCGCGAGTTCCGAGTTGCCCAAGATTTCAGGGCTTCCACCACGAGAAGGATTTCGAACGTGGAAATTTCCAGCCGCCGGGGGAAATTTTACACCGTTAACAGGGAATTTCGAGGGGGCGTTGTTTCGTTAAAACCTGTCTAAATTATGATATTGTTGTCTACGATAATCTTGAAATTAGTTTTCAAACGCGATGTTTTTCAAGAATTCGAAGAACAATTCGATTTCGATCATCCTTCTCGATGGGAGGAATAATTTCGTTTCGCGAAGCAATTACATGTAATAAAACAATTTCCAATCGGATTGCCTTTTCATGCGCGAAAGAGTAATTTAATCTTACTCGATTACAATTTGCGAGGCGATTGTTTCTGAAAATGAT
>KQ435922.1:4339185-4353499 GCA_001276565.1 Melipona quadrifasciata | reverse complement strand
CCCGGTCAAATTGGCTGGCCCGCGTTTCCCTTCCGTCGGAGAACTTTCTCGCAGTTCTCGCCAGACTAGGGATGACTCGACGAAAAGTAGAAGGAAGAATTTTCTGTTGAACCGCTGACGGCTGCGACTTACGAACTTCCGCCCGGACGAAAAACCGGCCAATCGATACACGCTCTCGCTCGTCCTACGCCACCGTCTCGAGAACTTGGACGAATTTACCGTCGCCGAGGCGTCTGCCTCGTCGCGTGGACGATTTAACTTGAACCGATGAAAACAGGCTCGAAAGTCGAGCGTTTCGTCGATCACGTATTAGGCGGATGACACGATAAAAAGTTGACGTTGACGTTTACTTCTTCTTGCAAGTTATGCTTCTAGTTATGCACGCTATTTATTACTAAACTTTGCGCACTGAGGTATGTTTACGTGTCACGTGTTCAACACGAGACAAGATCGATAGTAAAGCGACTGTTTGAAGCGGTTTTTCAATTCGTCCTTTTTACGCACGATATTTATTTCATTTCGAACGTAGTTCTCCATCCACCATCCAATGAAATATTGTTCCGCTTCCAGTGAAACAATCGTTCAACTTGAGCTATCGTAATTTAATTCTAAAAAAAGAGCCTAAGAGCTGGAATTCATTTTAACGCGACGTCAAAAAAAAAAAAAAACAAGGAAAGATAAAATTAAAATGTCACAGAGTGTAGCTCAAAAAGTTGAATTAAATCTTACTTTTTTGAAAAATTCAAAAATTCCGGCGTTCAAATCAAAAAAAAAAACAAAGGAAATCGAGAAAATTCTCGATACGATTGATATTAAAATTCCATTGTCCGAAAACAAGAAACTTCGATCCCTCCCCCTCCTCGTGACCGAACAGAACTCCAGCCAGAAAAGGAAAAAGGATGTAAACGCGGGAAAGAGCGAAAGTAAAACAGCGCGCCGTTAAAAAAGCAACGAGGCGAGCCGGATCGACGTTTAAATGGAAGGATTCGGGAATTCTCCTCTCTAAAATTTCGGCGCGAGGCGAAAGCACGTAGCGATACTGTACGCGTTAGGTTGGCATAAAATCAGCCATTTAAACGGTGGCTCACGTAAAGCTCGCGGTACAGGACCAACTTTAGTCCCGTGTTCTCCCCTGACGTCGTCGTTTCCCCAGACGTTTCTCTCGCTTTCTCCTTTCCCTCTTCTTTCTCCTTTCTCCTGTCGCGCGTCGCCTGTGTCTGGCCGTTTGTTCGAATCGAACTTCCTCCTCCTCCCGCCTCGATACAATTTAACGGCTTTCAACGATGGCGTTTTCCCTTCGGTATTTACTCGAGCGGCGTCGGCCCCCGAAGCTCGGCGAAAACGCGGCCCGCGTTTCCGGCATAATGGGATCTTCAGCAACTTTCCGTCGTTTCCGCGGCCAGTCACGTTCCAAAGGCGACGTTCTCCACTGTAATTGACGTTTATTGTGCTCACGCAACGCGCCGTGGAAACGTATCGATGGATAAAAGACTTCCTTTTAGTGCCCCCTTTCGTTCCTTCGCTTTCCTTTTTTCCCAAGCGCCGGAGAATGCGGGATGAGATCGTGCGTGTCCGTCAATTTGGACTCGTTATTCGCTAATAATTCCATTTTAGATCATTGTTATGTACCTTTACTCACTTGTAACGAATTCACATTCTGTTTTATAACGTTGTTTTCTGACGCCTTCAAATTGATTTATTATTTTGTTATGTTAATTTTGCAGTACTCCGCGGAATATGTTTTAATATCCCCTCGCTTCTCATTGCCAGCGTAGAAAAACCGAGTAAATTGCCGTTGCCTGTTTTGAATTCATTATTCTTTCATTATTTTCTGCTTTTAATACGAAAGAGCAAAGCATCCTTGTACAATTTCTTCTTTTTAAATTATTGCCACTTGTTACTGACAATGCTCGATTATTCGACTGCTGTCTCATGTTCTTCGTTCGACGGTGCTCGACTATCGATTGCTATTTTTTTTAGTTACTCTTCTCTTAGAAAACTCATTGCTTGTTCCCCAATACATTAAAGATTGTAAGTAGAATCGGACATCTTCGTACAATTTCGTCAAATTAGTATTTTTTACTCTTCACAGATCTGGATTTGGTTCATAAAATAGACGAACGAACAAATAAACGGAATAAAATGGAATAAAAACGAACAAATAGGCAGATAAAATAGACGACATTCCATAGCATACACAGAGAAACTAATTGAAATTTCTCGCGAACACGTAGTCACATCAACGATACATTGTTTCGCATTTTCAAAAAACCAATTCGAAAAGATATATATATATATATATATACACGCGCGTGTACACACGCGTAAGAATAAATCACGAGTCCATCGAAAAGCGGGAGAAGAAATTTTTAATTATAAATTTCAAATTGAAGTCGGGATTATTATTCCCTCAATGCGCATCGTGTGTATAATGCGCACAAGGTCTCTGCACATAGCAGCACCGGGATACGCCGGTGGAATATTTCCCTACCGATGCCGGGAGATCGGGGGGAAAAAAGGCATAGTAATTAATGAGCACCGCACTGGGACACGATAATGAGACTTCTGTCTGTACGCGCAGAAACACGGGGGCAAAGCGGACCGTTTTTCCCCCGCTTCGCGATATTTTGCGCTATTTTTATGTTATTAACGCGGTACTCTCTGCTCTGCTCTGCCCTACCGCGCCAGAGCTGGATAAAACGCAAACGCAAGCAGGATCTTTTAATTATTCGTTCGCACGCAGCCCCTTATTTGTTGCCGTCACACACGTGCACCTGTTTCTTGTTACACGCGTGTACTTTCGATTGCGCTTACGTACATCGACTCTACAATGGAATTACAGACGAACGCGTATAAAGGAAATATGTCGAAACGATGATTTTAATGTGTTTATCAAATACAACATGGTCAGCGTTTGAACTATTTTCCTTTGCTAGAGCTTTACTTTTTACCATTCGTGAAATGCTACTTGTCATCTGAGATGCATTTCATTGGGATCGTGGTATATTATTGTTTCCGCGTAATATAATTTTATTTGTTGTTTATTTGTTGTATCGAATTTAATGATCGTGGAAAGCGATCGAAGAGCGTAATAAACTCACCAGCACGAAGTGTAACCTCCCTGGAAAGCACGGTTCCAACGGAACTGGTCGCGCGACACCTGTACCTAGCGTTGTGCACTTCCGCTCGAAAGTCCTGCGCCAGAAATGGCGGAAAGTAGAGGGTGCCGTTGCCGAGCAGCTGTCTGAAACAACGGAAAAAGAAGGAGAATGTATAAAAAAAGAAAAAAAAGAGGAGAAAGAAACGAAGAAGTTAGAATTCTAATGTCTTCGTCCAGGTTCCATTACCATTTCGAACTATAAATTCACCCATTTTTAACTTCCTTTTACCATCGTGCCTCTCCTTTTCTTTCTCTCTTTCTTTTTTTTTTCTTCTTTTCACCGGCGACACTCTCACGAGCAAATGTCTTTTATTAATTCCACCAGGCTAGCTTTTAAAATTGCAGCAGAATACGCGGTTTGGGAATAATAATTAAAATACGCGAGTAAATGGAAGAAATTCTGTTCAGCGTTGAATATAATCTGCTCCGTGTTAAACCAGAGGAAATTAAGTATGGTATTACTTAAAGAAGTTTCAGATCTCTAAGATCTGAAGAAGATTAAGAAGAAATTGTTCAAGTTTCGTTGATAAAGCGAATGAAGCGAAGGTACAACCTCGAGAGACTTTTAATGTGGAACTATATTAATATATTAATGTATAGATGTTTGTCGATCAGAATGAGAGAAAATTTGAAGAATAAAGCCGAAAATTCTATTTCAAACACTCAACATCGCGTGGAATACATCAATGATAAGTCATTCTACTTGTGAGTCTGACCATAAACGGATTTATTCTAACGTTCTTCGTGACAATTATTAAAAATACCTACGCTAGGGAGCAAAAAGTATCGTTATCAAAGATAAAAATATGCGTTTCCTTTTAATTTTACGTATTTCATTCTATTTTCATTCTGGTCAATCGCTTTAATAATCTCCGTTAAACTTAGCCGCGACTCTCCGCTGGAAAATGTTTCGCCAGTCAATTACCGAATCGATTTGCCTAGGAATGAGATGAATTCAAGCTTCGCGTCATGATCCAGCTAAAAATGTCCCTTGCTGTGTTGGGATATTGATTCCTCGAAAGGTCAGACTAGCAGCTAGTTTTACTTAGTCTAGACACACGTTGGATCAAAGTGAAATTCACATTAGCTAACTCCACGATTTATTATAAGTTACAGATGCTATGCATTTGCGAGACGTTGCAAAATATATCCTAGAAAATGAAAATTTTCATTATTAAAAGAGAAATTTTATATTTTCATTTATTAGCTGTAATTATATTAGTAACATATTTGAAATTTGAAAATTCTTTTTTGAATGTTTAAAAATCGAAATTAATACAATGTCAAATCGTTTTCGTGACACCTACGTAAATGTGGAACCTTTTAATTTTTAAGAATTCCAAAATCACAAGATTCCCAAATTCTGGGACACTTTTTATTTCTCGCACTCAGTATTTATCGTAGATAACACAATTTTTAATCGGTATTTTATATTAATAATACAATCATCAATATGGTAATAAATCACAGATTCTTTGTCTCATTTAATTTTGACTCTACAACTATGGTAGTTATACCAAGATTTTCGAATCTAATGTAATTTTTTAAACGCTGAAATCGTCACGTAATATATTGCAATCCAAAGCTGATGAGATTTGCGCCGTGTCATCTGTAACTATATACACGCATTCCAGCGAAGAACTTTAATTATACACGCTACAAACATGACGCCGTCGAAATAGATCCTTTCAACGTGCTTAGGGTTAAAATTATCTCTGGTCGGATGTCCAAGCGTATGTTTTCTTACGCTAGCAGCTTAATTAGAAACCGTTCTGTATTCATTGCGTAATTACACGCGTTCGTGTGTGTCCCTGTACAACATGGTTACGTTCACGGTTATGATAGCCCGGCTGACAAAGCGCCGGGCTGTTCTACTTGTTTAACTACACAACGACCCATACTACTTAACCGGCTACGTAACCTACTTGTACCAATTACTTACACAATCGGGTACCGGATGTTTGGTAAAACATGTTTTGCTACTGCGGTTGTCTGATATTTGTGCCTGACAATATTTACGCCTATTCCACTTGTTTGGTTCCATGTGGCGCTCGATCGTTCGTTGCATGTTCATTTTTATTAGTTTCGTTTTAACACGTTGTCTGCTACGTCTGTTAATTTTATTAAACATGATCTTTAAACGATCTTTAGTTTGAATAATTAAATACGCGTTTACATGGAATAAATAACTGGTGTGGAGTGATTAAAATTTTCGATGAAACAATGAAATTCCTAGTAGAAAATATTATTGCAATATTAATGTAATAATGATTTGAGGCGAGAGAGATTTAATTTTAAGAATAACTAACTAAAATGAATGATTGGGTGAAATTTTAAACGATATAAACAACTACGCGGCAACGTCAGACGAAGCGCGCGATATTTTATAAAAGTTAGATATTCCATCGTGACAGTCAACAGTGTTAATCGACTTAAATGAAATTCTATCGATTGATTGACCACTGCCATGTTTTTCCTACTTCCAAACAATAGCGTGTTACCTGCATTTGGTTTACTGCATGTTACGGGATGGTAGAAAGAGTTTATTTACCGTTCTGTTCTACTTGGAACATTCGCTAGAGTTCTATTTTACTTGTCCGACCACGTGTAACCCCGTTCTACTTATTTTGCCGATAGTTCCCTCCGCCGATGGCCCGTAACTCTATCTTATTGTATTTTATTGTTTGGTCTCGCTATAGTTTGGCGTTTTACAAAGCGCAAAAGGAAACGAATAGTCCAGCGTACTCTTAGATACTGATTTCTACTCTTAGACACCGAGCGCGAGTTACAGAATTAATTCTCGCCGACTGTTACATTATTGATCCGTTTCACTGTTGATTCGTTTCACTTCCGCTTGAATTTCTAACGATACTGATACGCATTTGAGTCGTTGACTGGCATAACGCGATAAATATGATGTAATAATATAAAACACGTGGACTGTAAAATGAGACAATTTTCTCCAAATATTCGTGGTACGGTGCCCATTCAATCTATAATGGTCGAGCATGTTAACAGAATTTGTGAAAATGCCAAAATAATGGCGGTCGTGCTATAATTTTAGAATTAAGTTATTACGTGTACATTGCGTAATTAAACGTGCAATTAAACGTGATGTTATCAGTGTGGCTCCTATTAATTTACAAGATGCTATGGCAAGATTAACATTGTACCAATCTCGTTATAACATCGTACATGCTCCGCGGAGACACTTAACTATACAAACACCCTTCCGCTCGCAAACCGGCTGTTCCGAAGGCAAATAACGTCACACGCAAGACAAATTTATCCAAGTGGATCGAATCATCGCTCCAGGAATACAGACGTCGAAACGCGAGAAAGAATCAACGCTTCTGGTTCAATTCGAATGTAAACGAAGATTGAGATGTTACGGATGCAAATTGTACAATAAATTTTAGTGACGCGCAAAGAAAAAAGATTCTAGAACCATATTGTATGATATGTCAATACACACATGTTATATTATATATGTTAATATAATTGGTGTAATATCATATTAATACGATATCGATATAATATTAACATGATATAAGATCGATCGAGATTGAAATCAATATATCGATATGACATGTCGAATGATTAATACAACACATTGATCTTCTCCCAAGTCATCATCACGAGGCTTATTGATTATTACTCGTCCAACTGTAACATCTTTCAAACTGATGTTGTAATTTACTGACAATCCGTACTGATAAGTTTAATGATTCTATTAACAATCCGCTCTTTCTTATTTAATTCGACGCAGCGTTGCATTGTAAATTCCCAGATATAAATCACGGTGGAAAGGATCGTTGGATCGGAAGCGAGGAGGTCGTTTAATCCGCGTAATTTCAGAAAGTGTTGAAAAAAGCATTAAGCGGATGAACATTTGCTTATGTCCTCCACTCGTGCGCAATATATACGTACGTATATATACATCGTTTCGCGCAACTAGCACACGCTTGTCATCCACACTTTTTCCGCGTGTCGAGTGTCATCAACAGATTTTCCAGGCTCCGCGTACGAGACGCGAATCCGAGCGTCCCATTTCGAGCTAACTGACGCTTGATCATACGTCGCGCTGACTATTGTAAAATGTTCAAATATAATTATCTCTTATCGTGACGTCGATCCTCCGTTTGTCACCGGACCGTTCCACCATTTCGCGCTTCGTTCCAAATAATTTACGAAATTTCAAAACAACACGAAACGACGATTCCAGTTTGAGAATGAGCGTAATTTTAAATGCGATTGCAAAGCCTGGGAAGAGGGGATGTAACAAAAGGAGCGAAGACAGAATAGAAATTTCCTTCTACCGAAATCAAAGATTGTTTAAACGGCAGGTTGTTAGAAACAGAAATTTATTTAACAAACTACTGTGCGCTTCTTGCTGTTTAAAATAAAAATTCTTAGTAGATAGTTATGTAATTGTTGAATAGCGTTCTAGTTACAATATCATTGTTACGATAGAACAGAAATATTCTACTTGCGTAACTTTGTCGAATGATCGTCACTTTTATACTCTGGAAAACTGGTATACTTGCATTTTCGCGGTGAAAGTAAATTTTCACAAACGTCCCGTAAAATCGCCAATTTTTGGAGTGTGTTACCTTTCCAACAGAATCCACGGAACAAGAGAATAAAATTTTTCAGTTACGAGGAGAGAAAGTAACGTTCAATAACATCAAAATTCCTGGGCAAACGAGAAAGAACGAGGGAGAACAAGAACGAGAACGAGAAAGAGAAAGAGGGGGGTTATTCGAGAGGAAAGTGTTTCGTTTGCACGGTGGCTCATTGTTCGCGTTATTTTTGTACGAATGATTTCATAGGTGTTATTCCTTTATGCTGTTCCCGGGTTTAGTTCTTGATTTCAACGTTTCCACTTCAGCCCTGTATTTATATTTACGTTTCGTTCTTTTTCTATGAATATTCTTTGTACTCTTTCACCCCTTATTGCGTCAAATATTCCCTTTGACGTTTGTGTTTTCCACCCTTTAACAACGATTTACGGTTACGTTCCTTTCATCCTTTACATCGCGCACGTCTCTTTCACTTCCATTTTGATTGTTCCTCGTCTATTGATCATTATCCTTCAATTACACTTCGTTTTCAATCTGTCCTTCAATTCGTTCCTCTTTATTCTTCGTTCGAGGAACTGAACAGCGCGGTGTTCACTCCGTAACTTCAGGTTTAATTTCTCAGAGATGGACAAATGATCACTTTCACAAAACTTTCTTTCTCAGAGTTTTAATTCTGACTAGTTTCATCGCGAATATTTTATTTCGTTTCATTGTTTACATGATACTTTGTTTATTTCGTTGTTATTTAATTTTATTTTATTTCCAACATCTACTCTATCTTTCATTCTTCTTTTATTACAATCCTTCGTTTTTTCCCCCTTTTTTTAATTTATCAGGTCTTTGTCCCAACATTTCGCTCGTTTTATCACTGAAAGTGATTTTAGCGGAGGTAACCCCGGGCTTCTTCGAGTGAAACGCTATTAATGCAACGAAAATTAGCGATTGGTTGATTTGGGTCACGTGATTCGCGAGGGGGCGTGGGGTAAACTTCGAGTAGGAGTGGCGTGCTTGTCTGGTACTGAGCGATCGCGC
The DNA here is from genome assembly GCA_001276565.1 of Melipona quadrifasciata. NCBI lineage: Eukaryota > Metazoa > Arthropoda > Insecta > Hymenoptera > Apidae > Melipona > Melipona quadrifasciata. The sequence continues at coordinate 4,344,724 of KQ435922.1, read as the reverse complement.
CTGTAATTTGTCTTCATTTCGTGGTCAGAACAGTTGCTTCTGGGCCTTTCAGTGAGACGAATCGTACTGGGGTACAAGTCGTGCAGTTTTTTCGATAACTCATATTTCCGTATTTCAAACAATGACTTTTACATTTCAAATAAATTTTAAACGATTCGAATATTTTTACACATTTCAAAATTCGAATCCTTATATTTCAGATCCCAGTTTGTAGACAATTTTTAAATTTCAAACAATTTTTGCACGATTCGAATTTTTTTTACATTTCTCTGGTCTCGATATTTTCGATTCCAATTTCCAGTCGAACCCTTCACTTTCCCCTCCTCTTCAATTCATCAATTCTCCAACCCTTACTTTTCACCTTTCATCCCTGTCCCTTTCACGCGCGCATCGTTACATTTATCCCAGCGATTCCTCCTCCCCCTCCCGCCGCAGTTCCTTTATCTTCAGCGAACGAAAAACCAGCCCGCAGCTGCCTCCTCGTCGCGTTTCTAATCGATCGACGTGCATCGAAACACCGATACTGCGCCAGTGAATTTTCATCGGACGCGAAATGAACGAAGGAAAGGCCTCGGCGTCTGAATTACCGCGAAAAACCGAGTATCGAGCGGCTAAAAGGAGAAATCGTTTGGCGGATGAACGTGGAATCGAAAGGGATTGGCTTTGCGCTTTGAATTCTTCGCAACTTCTCTTGCGGCTTCCAACTGATACAGAGTTCCATTGGTTCAAGACTGTGTGTTGCGTCTGTTTCTGTTTCCTGGAGGAGGCCCTTCGGATCTATATAGATCTAGATAGAGAGTATACACAAGAAGGGTGAAAGTAAAGGTTCCCGCGATGCTTCACGGCCAATTCGATCCCGTAGCCTTGACGAGGGATAAACATCGAGTTTTCAAGAAGTTGAACAGCTCTGAATTGAAACGCTCCAGAGTATGTTTCAAGTTTCTAAATTGCTAATTATTTCGAAAATGTGAGACTCGAGAATAATTTAAGTCAGTTTTCAAGGCGACGCTGTATGCGACGAACAAGAGCCAAGGTTATTCTACGACTGGAAAATCGGGTTTTAGAAATAATTACTATTGAGCCACTGTGAGTGAGAGTTTTACGTCAATTACAATCAGAAATATCGAAAATTCGAAAGCCAAAATATAAAAATTCGAACTATCGAAAGAGCCTGAACTCTGAGGTGTCCGAATTATCCAAAAGTCGCGCAAATTGCGAAACTGGAAACTTCCAAAGAAAAAGCCGAAACTCCGAAATGACGAGATTACGATCTAGCTTAAAAAGGGAGAAACTCAACTCGAAGAGGGAAGGGACCAAAGAGAAAGGAGCTAAATTGAGAAATTCTAAGAGCTTCCTCGAGGATAACTCGCCCTTTCTCCACTTTCGCGTGATTATTCGTTCGTTAAAAGTTCATTAACGCGCGATAAGGCTGATATCGAAACCAGGGGGCCACGTGGGACGTCTGAACTTAGCTCGACGACCATTGGATAAGGAACATTTCAATTACCGAGAGAAAACGGGTTTCCCCAGGTGCCGCGTTTACGATATTGCCGGACGTGTGCCATCAAACTTCCAATGATACTAACCTCACGCCGGCTACCAGGCGCTTTATCTTCGAGCACTATTCGGAAAAAACTTTTCAGGTTCGTATTATATATACGAGGTACTTGAAGAAAAAATTGAAGAAAAAATCGAACAGGAGGAGCTTTGTGAAGCAGTCATGAAAATAAACCTTTATTCATAAAATTACTTTTATTTTCAAAATTATTTCCACATGATCATCGTCCACTGCCGTGGTTCCTAATGTGAAGTTCACGTTCCACAGAACGAGTCATTAACTTATAGAGTGTTGATTCTTCGTCTTTCTTTAAATTTCTGAAAATTCAACTTCTCTTAATTAATGGTTCGGTTCTTGAATTACGTGACCTCACAGAGGCGGAGCATCGGGATTTTAGAGATGCTTAAATGAGGCATGGCCAAAAGAAGATTGGGAATCGCTGATCCACTGTGTAATATACTTCCACATTAGTCTTTGTGAAAATCAACGTGTCTTTTTCTCCAAAAATTATTTTCGATTTTCAATGTGAGTTTCACCTCTTCGTCGTCGCTGAAATGTTGGTCCTTTGATCTTCGAAATCACTAGCTGCAACGAAGAAATGATTCCAAGAGAGGCACGTGTGACATTTTGCAATCGTGGATTGGAAAAATTTGTGCGACGACGTGGCGGAGAAATAACTATGTAACTTCAAAAGTAACAAATGACAGAAAGTTTTACTTTTATCGTTTGTACATTTGTTCCACGAATAAAGTGCGCCCTCGACGTTCGCTTTTTATTCGAGTGAAGGAAAAACCTTTTCAGCCAAACGTTAAACGTTTTTGTTTACTTGCAATACGATATTTAACACTTGCACGACGTAGCCTGAGTTGAACGTAGTGCGACGATTAACATTTATTTCCTTCGAAAGGCTGGAGGCATGAATTTCTTATATTTGCGATCGAAAATGCAAGAGATCTTGATTGGACGATGAAAGGAGATTATTTTTAAATAGAAAATATTGCATCAAATTTTTGATACATCAATGCATTGTTTGATATCTATTTTGAATTCTGATTTCAATACCATTATTATTATTATTGTTATATTCTCTCTACTATCAAATGCTGCAATGATAAAATTTGTGGAAAATAAAATGATTACTTTCCTCGCGGTTAATAAATTATTAATTAATTCAATCATGACCACATATTTCCTTTCGGGATAAATATATACAGCGATAAGTTTATGATTACCGTTTTATAGACAAATGTAGACATTCCATTAATAATAATAATAATAACAATACATTCAAACTTTAAACGTGACCCAAATTTATACGAGCCGTGTACGATCGAATATTCAGTTTATTTTCTTACCGACGATCGATAATTGATTAAAATAAATACATTTGGTGAATTAGCGATTGGCTCCGCAACAGGGGAGGCGCAGTTTTTGGAGCCATCGGCGTATATCTAATTAGGTAATTAGAGTGTATAAGCGTATCTACAATTGAACAAGTATAATAGAACATCACAGGACCGGACAAGGATAATAGAACGATACTCGATTTGGTAAATTGAATATATTGTTTGTTTGCTCGGATCGGTGCAACAGTGCTATAATTGATTAAATAGATCGATTAATATTGCGCTTGATGTGGAACAGCGATTATTTCGAATAAACAAAATAGAATCGATTTTAAATTAAAATAAAATGACAGCCAGATGTATATTTGTTACTCTGTACAAAATTGTGTAATTATGCGACTATTATTACTACTACTACTACTACTACTATTATTATTATTATTATTATTATTACTTATGACTATTGTTATCATCTCATTCATTTATATTGTAACATTCTACATCGAGGTTGAACAATTAAATTACGATTTCGAGAATTTTCGGATAATCGAATTCGCCGAATTTCCAAAAATATCGAGAAACTTCGATTTGACTGGAAATTTCTCATTTTCGACGCGCAACTTGTTACTCGGGGTGCAGAAGTTCGTCACAGAAATTTGCTGGTGAGAGATGCATCGAGTACTTGGGTTGAGAATGATTGTACTCGAGTGTTCTTTCGCGACGTGCACGTCTTCCGCGGCAATGCCCACGTTTCAACTCATCGCTGGCTGGCTTGCAAGGTCCCGGCATTTTCGGGCGGAAAATCCGCGATTCGTAAAAGTGCTCGGCGCTAGATAGATAGAAAGGGTCTAAGCGGATTAGCGTGCCGGGATTTAGAAGTTCCGGGCCGCTGTAAATTGCTGGAGTTTCGAACGAGGCTGCTGTACCCCTCCCCTCCCACCCCGTCGTGGGAAAAAAATACGGCTGCAACGTCGCCGCAAAACATAATTACCGAGTTCAAAAGCTGCGTAAAATAAGTAATTAACATTTACTTGAAATTTATTTCTTCGTTCGTTTCTCGCGCCTTTCACTCACTCGATTCGTCGTATTCGTTGTTTTATCGAAAGCGAGTATATTTGGAAAAATTGGAAAATGCGAGGTTTCTCGTTGTATGGTGAAACTAAAAGTTTATGACAAACTTGCGCTGTGGATTTAACAGTTTATATAATTGGAGTCCATTTAACATTTCGTTCAAATAAATAACTTTTATCGTTATATTTTTATTTAATTTTTTATTATATTCATTATATTTTTTGTTAGATTTGCTACGGTATATTGTTTGCTTTCATGTTGAAATTTCGGATCGAGGAATTAAGAATTTGGTTTAAGTTTGACCTGAACTCAGCTAGAATTCTGTGCACGCGCATGTATCTGTCTACATGTATATACATGATTTACGAAAGAACGCAATGCAAGTGCAGTCCTGAAATTATCCTGCAGGTACTTATATACGTTCAGTGACTCACCTTAGTCCAGGAACTGCGGTGACCGATCTTTGATCCGGGCTGGTTATCCAGGTGACGTGCGGCGTTGGACTCCCATGAGCGGAACAACTTAGCTGGGAGCCTGTGGTATTGGAAAAGACCAGAGTACTTGGTGGCTCGAGAACGAACACCGGGCCTTGCTGACCAACCACGAGTTCCAGAACGCAAGCTGAAACACAGATCAAAGACGGATGGAACTGATTAATGGAATTTGTTCGTCAGCGAATAATCTGGAAATGTCGTATGTCTTTCTTAACCGTGTCTGTAGAAATCTCGCCAATAATGCGATATTATGATACAGGAATTTTATTGGTTTCTAATGGATTCATAATGAAACAGTTTCACGAATAAATAAAATTCAGTTGAATCGTAAGTAAATAAAATAATTTTAATAAAATGGCAATCTTACTGTGGATGTTTCAGAACACATAAACTGTTGTACAACTATAAAAGCGACGAGCTTTTGAATTTTACAAAAAAAAAGAACAAGGAATTACAAATATCTCAGATTCAAGAATAACAAGTTCAGCAAGAGACAATTGAATCGGTTCGAAAAAACATCTTCGATCTTCTTTACAAAGTTTTAAACAAGCAAGTGGATATAAAAACAGAACTGAAATAAATTATAATCACTCAAATGATAAAGAAACGAATACAAATAAAGAAAAATTACGAATAAATAATTCCGTTCTCGTTCGAAAATTTCCCCAATTTTCCGATAGCTTTTGCGATCGATCAACGAGAACAGTCGACGATTGGCCACCTAATGTCGTAATATCTAGCGATGAACGTTCGAATGTCAGAAAAAAAAAAAAAAAAAAAAAAGAGCGGATTAAAACAAACGGACAGAGACGGACAAATGGATAGATTACAGGGGGATAATTCAGAAACCGGTGAAATCAATTCCGGTAAGCCGAATTCGACCTACATTCCACATCGATTTGACACTATTGGACAGATTAAACGGGTGACCCGGGTGACCGCGTCATCGGCTCGCTAAAATATTTAATTCGAAATCCAAAGGATTAAAAACCGCTTCCGGTGATCCCGGGCCCCATCCATTTGTATCCCAGTCATTTTTCAACGTTCGAGCACCGTTCGTCTGACGTTCA
>KQ435922.1:4323869-4334740 GCA_001276565.1 Melipona quadrifasciata | reverse complement strand
TCAGTCAACGTATCATAGATTTTACGCCGTCGTCAGGTTGACAAAAATTTCCCAAACATCCAGCTTTCATTTTTAAACCTTCGATAATGAAACACACGTCGTTACAGGGTGACGTGTTTTAACATGGAAATTTAACGTTGTGCCAACATTGATTGAAATTTATTCATTTGTCATAAACTTTCCGACTACTGATACCGATCTTTATTACAAACAGCGAAATGTCAATTTTTATTTACTCGATGTACAAACGAACGAAATTACATTTTTTTTTTTTCACTCTTCCAAAATTTTACGCTTTTACAACGTTCACGCGAAATCAAGCTTTTTTTTTCTGTTTCATAATTTTCGATAGCGAGGCAGACGTGGAAATTTTAACATGGAAATTTCGTGTTATTTACAGAAATTTTTATACTTTGAAAAATTGTTCTCCGTTGATGCTATATATGCAAATAGGATAATTCTAATTAAATAATTCCCCACAATGAAAAAGTTTGATCTCAATATTTCAAAATTTTTGAGATTGCACACCAGGATTCATAAGAATCTCTAAAAATACGTCGTGACAACGAAAAAGAAAAGAGAAAAGAGAACGCGATAGTTTTTATTCGTTCTACGTGCAAATAAAAAGCCGTAATTTTTTCTCGTATTTTTCAATACATCGTAAATTTTACACTGTCGTCACATCCACCAAGATTTTTCGATATATCTCGTTGTTATTTCAAACTCTTGCGTACACACGCTGCTGTTTTTTAAATATTTCTCGTATTGAAAAAATAGTCGGCTGTTATTCGAAGTTAAAAGCCTTTGAATGTGAAATGTTTATATTTTTATATACGTATATATATATATACACATACATGTACGATGACGTACGTAAAATGGGAGATTCGAATTAACGTGAATCAATGAATTTCACGACTTTTTTTTACGACGATTAATCGATAAATTGTTGTTCCGTGTATATTTTGTTTGACGTTTGTTCAAACAACGAGTAGCGTAGATCTACACGTAGCCGGACAAGTGACGAAGCTCGAACACTGGCCGACAAGTGATACAAGCCAGGGTAATGTCGGACAAGTAGCTTGCTCCCGTACATGATCAGCCACGTATACACGCGACACAGTGGAACAACCGTGGTACGAGATAAAATTCAAAATCGCGTCAACGTTTTACCAGTGATTAATTTTAATTTCATTATTCATTTCAAACTTTACGCGAACATTATAACGAAACTATCACGATTGTATCGTGAATATGTACAATTTAAATTATATACGTAATGTAGTAGTTTTAACGATACAATTTCCAGTGTTGTGAAATTTCGAAATGTTTCAAGCACGATGTACTCATTACTCGCGTACTATTGTAATTCGTAACAAAAGAGTTTCTAGGCCTAACTGTTCGAACACTTTCGTAATCCATCGTACTTTGACCGAAATTCCCAAAAGCTACCCCTTTCGCAGGAAATCGCGATTAATAATTCCCCGAAGGTCCGGGCAACTCCTGACAGAAAACCGTAATTGACAAAACAATTTCGGTTCGCGTTCGCTTTTTTCCCCCCCCCTCCCCCTTTCTCACTCGTTTTTCCTCGCGGAAGGGGGTTAATTCAGTCGCGTGATTTATCGCGTGGCCGAGGTACCGAGGAGGCAACCGACACACACACACACACACACACACACAGAGTCACGAAGATTGATCATTATTATAATCTGGGAGGGTGGCGTACGGCGTACGGAACATCTGCTACTGCGAACTCCTCTCATCTATCTCCATCACGCAGCCGTAGTTTCGCACATGCATAATCTCGACGAGCCCGCCGTTGTCCGACAAGGAAGATCCATTTCTGATCTTATTTAACCTGGAATACCTCCGCCTCCCGTATCCTCGATCCGTTCCCGCGATTGTGTTTGCGCCTTTGCGTTTCCGACGACGACGCGACAGCGAGTGCGATTAGTATTCCGGGCCGTGTTTCGGAGATCCTTCGGCGCGTTAACGACGTTTTCCACGTGTTTTCCCAGGGCCAGTGTTTCGCCGGGAATTCGGGATTTTCGTATTAATTTTTGGTGCGTGCGTTTGACGATTAATGTGGGAAGAAAGGTGGAGGGGGAGCGAAGGGGGAGCGAGATGGAATTGAACGTGAAAGTTACGGTGACGGGCGAAAGAAAGTTTGAATATGGTAAGGAAATACGCCGGGTTTTTACAACACGTTTGGAATTATATTTGACAAGGGTAGCGAATGAACTTTAACCCTTTGCACTCCTTTGTCAAATGTGACTCGACATCAGTCTTTATTACGGGAACTTTAATCTCGAATCACTTTTATCTCGATTTTTTAAATTCGAAAAACATGCTTGAAAAATAGTTTGCAGTGCAAAGGGTCGAAGAAGGGAAAGGAAGAAATAAAATTTTCTCGTTGCGCCTGCTTAAATATTTCTAAATCAGAATTGGACAGGGGATTACAACGATTAGTAGGATATCATTCTGCCTGTAAAAACAGAAGCGACTTGAAAAATTTCTCCTTCTGAAATAAATTTCTCCTTTTGAAATTCTTTTGTTCTTCTTCAATTATAGTTATCATTACCAGCAAATTGTAAAAAGAGGAAGTCCGAGTTGTTAGCTAGATTCAAGTACGATCGATCCTTTCAGCAGGGACAGTCGAGTGCAAATTTCATTTCGCTTTTACCTACGCGATAAACGCTGCCCCTCACTCTCCCCCCCCATATTTTCTCCGTCGGTTCGATCACAACCGCGGCGTCCACGCCAAAATTCAATCAGATCGAATAATAAAAGGACTCGTTTCAACCAGAGCGCGGGCAGAATATATCCAAGAACGTGGTCCAATGGAAATGGTAAGTTCATTAAAAGCCGGCACCGTGCACCTCGTTTAATTAATAACACGGGACGACTACGTCGTGCTAGGAACGATCGGTCCGATCGAGAGCCTCGCCGATTCGAAGCGACAGATACACCCCACATCCGTTTTATTAATTCAATTCAATCTCCTCGATATTCATCGATGCGCGATTTCGCCCGAAGAATGGAGGCATTCGGTGTATAAATAAAAAAAGCGAGCCGGAGGGAGCCTTTCATTAAATTTACGATGAAAGGCCAAGGGAGAGCTGTCTCGCTGCCCTCCGTTTCGAAAGAACCGCCCTTTCGTCCTTCTTCCGGCCGCCGTTCCTCCGTTTCCGGCCGGATCTATTATCGCGCGACAAATCGATCGTCGCTTCGTGCCTCGACGGACGCCGATTTCCGAGAGAAGATCACAGAGCTGCGGGTCAAACACGGGCTCCATTTTCTCGTCGATTGTTTTCAAAGTTGAGGAAATGTCGTTTGCGCGAATTATTTTAAATTCGAGGAGGCTCGTCGCTCGTTGGATTTTGAAGGGTTCGGTTCGACGACACGTTTCTCCGACTTGACTTTGATCCTTTTTCGATTTACTGGCCGTTCGAAGGCTGTTTGATAAATTTTGTCGATTAACTTTAGCGACGATTTTAGGATTCATTATCTTCCGCTTTTATACATCTCTTTCGCTCGTGTCTCTTGGTATTTCAATTTCTTCTGGTTCAGAGTTCCAACTGAAGTTCGCGGAACTCTGAACTGAAAAGTTGCCAATTAATTTCTCGGAATACAGCGTTAGAAAAGAGTTCAACAATCTAAATTTACTGCTAAAAAGGAATGAAAATAAATGCAATTGAAACAGTGTTGTATAGTTTCCTGTGAAAACAATACTTTGGATTCTTCGAGCGTTACATTACTGTAGAATTTAGATGAAACACGGATGGTAACTAAAGCTTTGTCAAACAACTCCTCGGAATTCTCCTCTATATCCGCAACGAAGTAAAAATTCAACGATGCAATTGAATAATTAATTAAAAAAACAAAAATTACGTTAATTCTTTGACAAGGATCAATTATTGTAATCTCAAGACAGAGAACCATATCGTGTAATTTCACGTTTCTCGCTCATCCCCGTGAAAACCGAATTATTATACGTAAAACCGACAATATTTAAAAAAATTATTATCGAGAAACCAAATCCTCGCTATTAAATATTCTTTAATGTCCCTGAATAAATTGACACATAATATAGCACACGATAATCTTCTTTGCAAGTATTGAAACTCGCGTAATTCCGATCCCGATGGTATCGGTACGAATTTTACAGTTTTCCCCTCCCCTCCGCCCTGATACCCTGCCGTGATATCAAAGCGTTGGCCGATCCATTCGATACGTGAATAATTCGTGTATCCGATTCGGTCTGCGAACCGAACCAGCTGGCCACGTCTTCCAAATAATCTGATCAATAATCCACCCCACCATCGATGTGGGGTGGCCATCGCGCAGACCAATTTCGGCGACCACGTCGAATCATCGGCTCGAGCGTTCAAGTTTTGCCGCGTGTCCCGAGCGCAATTTACACACACACACACACATACGCACACACACACACACGTGTCCGCTCGCGTCGATTCTTCGAATTTCGAGTGGCTGCTACCTGCTTCGAATCACGTTCCTCTGCCAGATGTTATTTTCTCCCACCACTGTCTACCTTAATTTGCTTTCTTTTTTTCTTTCTCTCGCGCCCGAAATTATATTTCACTTTTATTATATTTTATACTCGAAATTACGTCGAGTTACATGAGCTACAGCGTTACTTTCGAGCGTTCTTTTGAAGAAGGTACTTGGACACTGCTTGCGAACGTAGATTTAGATTAACGTTTGTAGCTTTTTGTATGCTAATTGCAACTTTATTTAACAGAGTGAATATCCTTCTTTCTGAAGGTTTCCTTTTTTTTCTAAATGTCATTTTGAAAGAAAGGCAGTAATGTACCGATACCTGAAACACGATATCTTTAAACGATCTTTTTCACACTTAATTTTTCCACTTAACCTTCGAATCCTTGAGTAGCCCACGGACCGTGACAATTCAACGAGTTTGTAATAAGAGAAACTGCTTGGAGACAAATATCACAAAGATAAAGTGGTATATTCTACGATGAATTTCTCAAACTCCATCCCACGAAGACTCACGAAATATGAAATAAATAATAAAAAATAAAATAAAATAAATTATAATAACAACGTATAAATATAAGTAATAAAATAAATAACAAACGAAACTAAACTTTGCTAAACCAATTCGTAACGGAACACGTATGTGTCTCCCAAACCCCTTGGTGTTTTTTCACAACAGCGAGCGTTTCAGCAGGCAATAAAGCGCGGACGAAACGACATAACATTAAACGGCACCGGTTTCCATCAATCGTGGAAGTCGCGTGTCAAAGGGAACCACCGCTTTCCACCCCGGCAATCCGTCGATCGATCGACGAAAGCTCATTCGTAAGCTCGCAAAATCTGCCAGAATAGTGCGCCTGTACGTGGCACGTGAAGCCGTGGAACGTGAGATCCGACAGTTGCAATTTTACCGCATCTTGTCACCATCCAATCTACAATGCCCTCCCATTGGTCCCTTACGAGCCTTCATCTCCCTCTTCCGTCTCTCCGTCACGTTTCTGCCAATTTTGCCATTTCTTCGTTCGTGTCCTTTTTTCTCTTTTTCTCTTTTCTTTTCTTTTTTTTTTTTTTTTTTTTTTTTTTTTTTTTTTTTTTTTGAGAATCGATATTTGCGTTTGCTCTTCTTTTCTTTTCTTCGTTTAACGCTACATTAAAAGTAACATCGTGTATTGAAATTTTATCTACTTTTGATTTAGGATTTGTAAGATTAATTTGTCACGTTATAGTTGCTGCAGGTGTATCTTGATCGATTGGTCGTGTCAAGTATAAAATAGAAATCTAATTATAAAATGAAACGCATCGAAGATTAAATTGGGGACTTTTTAACGAATAACAAGCCTGCTGCTAAATCGTCTCAGTTTCTGCATTGGGAAAGATGTTCTTTTGCCGAACGTTCTACATTTCCATTATTATATCAAATTATTACATTAAATTTGTACAATTGTCTTTTTATGTTCAAACGACCACCTTCGATGGTGTATAAATAATACACGTTCATAATATATTACAATATACGTTACATATATTATGTTATACTTTGCTACACCATAACGTTCAATTTTTACAAAATTAATTATTATATAATTTGAGCATTCCTTTTTCTCTAAAAATCGTGTTACAACGATCCAACAGTCAGTATTGTTGAGAATACTTTGATCAACGAAATACATTCTATTTCAATCGTTCTAACGACCACCGTGTTAGAGGACGACGATGTATTACAACAATTGAAATTGACTCCGCAACAATTTCTCGTACGAAACGTACAATTTCCACCCTTTTTAAACGGCGCAAAATTAATTACCGTGGTCTTCCGATGGCTTTAATCGATAATTTTAACGTTCGTTCACACCAGTGCCGGGGGACGATAAGTTCTCCAAAAGGGGGGGTCAATAACTCATAATTTGCGACCGTTACGTCGCCCCGCTAAATCACAAAGGTTCCGCACCACTCTTTGGCGCGCGAGAGCGTGCCGGACTTCAAGGACGTTTGTTATTGGATTCTGCAATTACCACCGGGCAATAATCGTTCGCACCGCAGGGGCGATCGAAAACACCGGGGGTAATTGCTCGACACGTGTGGAAAATGGCCGCGCCAAGGGGACCCGTTCAATTTTCCCCGCTTTTTAGTAGCCAATTCGGAACGGTTACGCGGCGAATTTGAATGGCAAAAAAAAAAAAAAAAGAAGAAAGAAAAAAGAAAAAAGAACAAAAACACAGGACGAAGAAAAAAGAGGGGGGGGGGGGAAAAAAATAACGCGACGACCGACTGTTTCGTTCCAATCAGCGTTCGTGTTCGCCGCGAGTGTACGTTGTGTTTTCAGATTTTCCCCGATTAGTTCCGGATGAACGAACCGACTGATCGCGCGAAATGAGAGGGCCATTTTCTTGTCACCAAGAGTTAAGGCTATTAAATTAGATTAATTTTCACGTTAATTCTTCGATATTTTACACTTTGAACGAGGTCAATTTTGTACTTTGATTCTTCATGGGTTTTTTACAAATTGACGAATCCCTCGAAATTCGTCCGTCTTTTTCGTAATGTAAATGGCGCTGAACAAAATATTGCAGTGATCGTTGCTTCGAATGTCTTGAAATCAACCAATTGTTTGAAATTTATCCTTTATAACATTGTACAACTGACCGAAGCGTAAAACATTTGCACATTTTAAAATCATAATAATTACCGTCTTTAACGCAGTGAAATTCTTCTCTACGAATCAACGAATTGTTTGAAATTTGTCCATTTTTACGACGTAACGACCATATTCATCGAGAGTAAAAATACAATTAAGTTACGTTCTACTAGATTATATTTAATTCGTTCATTATGTAATTTACACCAATGTGAAACGTAATCCAATAAAACTTTATCTCCAAATGAAAACATGCGAAAAAGTGTTGACAACGATGAAACCTCGACAGTTTTCGCACGAGAATTCGCTTTTACGTTCGATGATCGCTCTAATAGCCCAATAAGGGTTATCATCGTTGCATCGATTAAAACCGCGATTAACCTCGGTGCAGGTGATTAACCTCGAATCACGCGCACATTGTACAGAGACAGTATCACAATATTATGCATTTTGTTGTATTATTTTTTGAAGTAAATAATCATCGAAAGAAATACCAGAGAGAGAGAGAGAGAGAGGGTAAAATGGGAAAGCAATTACGACAACATCATATTTATGAGAGCGCAGGGTAGCGGGAAAGTAGTATTGACGTTTGTATGGGCAGACACGTGACGCTGCAAGCCACGTATGATGAAACAGAAATCACGAAGCATCGCATGCTACGCAAGTGATGCCGCGCTGTGCGCGAGCAGACCGCTAATGATGAACTCATTCACGACCTGAAATGTATCATGCATTAACTAGAAGCCTACTGGTTATGTAAACCAATGCGTTTCAGTTATTTAACCAAGTGAGTTGATATTAAAATAAATTTACCGCTTGCTTCAGCAAGCTACGTTGTCAGTGACATTAATATTACACGCGACGAGTCTGAATATTACACGCATTGGTCTACGACTCTATAGATTATTTAAAGATATCTCTGGAAGGACAACCCGAATTGTAACATGTGGTAATATAATGCATGTACGTTAGTATAGTACGGTATACAGTAATACAACACGTATGTAATACATAGTATAGTTAAAAGATCATGACAATTAAGTCTCGATACTTTTATTTAATGGCTGATACTTGTTCCTTCTCATTCTGGAATATTTCAGCTTTCTAAATTAGATGATGATTGAAGGAGAAAATATATCATTACTACGTTTCTAATATTTCTTTGCTTTATAATTACTAATAATAATTTGAGACAAACTTTTATATTTCGAGTCTCCTTTTATTGAATATTTTAGCTTTTAAGTTAGAATGTATACTGATTCTGTTTCATGACATTGTTTACATAGTTTACAGCATCACACAATGTCTGATGATATAAACACTAACACTGACCCACCAGATATTTCACAAATATTACAAAGATAATTTTCCAAGTTTTTCTTAGTTTTTGTCTTTATTTCCACATTTAATACTAGACTCTCTGCATATTTACTTTCTACTGTCCGACCACATGAACACCCATACTACTTCCCTACTTTATCAACAAACACTAGAAATCACTCTCCAATTTTCCTCATTATTCATGACTAGATATAACTATACATAATTGTATCATTATAATATTGTAACATTATTTCATAGTTGTACAATTATTCCCTTCCCCTCACTCAAAAAAACCTCCCCTTCACTTGAAAAAGGAAGGATCTACAACAACAGATATTTCCCTTCCATTTAGTTCTCTTGTGGAGACATCGAAGAGGCATCGAAGTACATTCCATTTCGTTCGAAAAAACGGAAAATATCGGGACGAACGAGATGAGACACGAGAGAGGTGAAAGAGGAGAAGAGGAGCGGTAAAAAAAGGTTGGATCGTCGTTTTTCTCACCGTCGCGTCCTCGTCGTCGTCGTAATTCAGAGGTTGTCGCCGGATCCTAAATGTATGACGTAGTTACACGTCGACGATGCTCTTTCGTTTTTTTTTTTTCTTCTTTTCTCGCCGTTGGACACCGATGTAGCTCGAGCTACACCCGTGACACACCCGGGCGAAATACGCGAGCACTCGTACGTTATCGAGTCGCGTCAGAAACACGAACTAATTTACAACGCGTCGATATCCCGCGCCGTTGCGAAGAGGTAAAGAGACACGCTCGTTTTATTATTACACGCCGATGCTCGCTGCCGTTAGAGACCACGGATTTTCGTGCATTTTTCCGCGGAAAATTTCAAAGCGCAAAGACGCACTTGCGTCGGTGCATGGAACATTGAAAAATTTACGAAACACACTCACAACGTGGAACGTACCTTTCGCGACGTCGAGCGGACAAAGCAAATTATCATCACACATATACGTTACATTGTTAATTACTATATACTACTTCTCTAATTCTGCTCGCGAAAATATTTAAAAATGCACAAAAATCCACACGCTTTAATCATCACGCGACGATAGTATGTACAGGCTACTGAAAAACTGATGGGTTTGAAAAAGTCATAACTTGTTTGTTTTTTTATCTTTGTTTGTAGAAAAATATACTGAAAAAATCCATTAGTTATATTTCCAAGTAAAATAATAAAAAATTGAAAAAACATGTGTTTGTAAAAGTTATTTTTGTTTTGCATCATTCGGTCTTTCCACGCCCCCTCGCGAATCACGTGACCCGAATCAACCAATCGCTAATTTTCGTTGCATCAGCGTTGCACCCGAAGAGGCCCGATTTTCCGGGTTACCCTCACTAAAATTACTTTCAGTGATAAAAAGGTATATAAAATCCACAATGGCGAAGCCATTCCAATAAAAAATGGCGAAGCTACAATGGCAGGATTGTGTCGGGAAGATCGATCGACGTAAGTGGTCGCGTTTCCGTTTATTTCCCGTGGACGTATTATTGAACACGTAGGCGTCCGAGGCACGCACGTGCGTGCTACGTGACTGAACTGCAACACGAAGGCGACGAAAAAGGAGAAACATCAATGCGGAATATTTTGGCTCTCCCTTGGAAACCGCTTCGCGCTCCCAATTCTTCCTTTTTTCTCTCCCGGTGTCTGCTTTGATGAGGAATGCATGCGCGATCGCGGGGCTGCATTTTCTATGAGCCACGAGAGAGAACGACGCAACGAAGGCCGAATAATCGAACGTCGAGTTATTTCAGAACGAAAAAAGAAAAAAAGAAGAAGAAGAAAAAAAAAGGAAAGCTTCGACGGTGGTGAAACGTGGAAACTCATGAATGCCACGAGTTTTCGCGAACCTCGCGGATCGATCCGATCGATTTCTGATTAATATTCGATGGGAACTACCCCGAGTTCTCTGGCGATATATTTTCCCGCCACTTTTTCTCCGGATGTAACACTGTTGTCAAACGTGAGCGACACTAGGGTTATCGTTATCGGAATTGGATTTTTCGTTTTGATCTCTGTGTAGTTGTCGGGCGAATTCTGTTTGAAATGAGACGAATGAAGTACTTGGAAACAATAGAATTACTGACGAAGAGAGTAATATGAAATCTAAAAGATACAAAGTGGAAGACAGAGAGCGGATTTTGAGAAGAGAACGTACGTGATAAAATTTATAATTGTTATGTAATATTCGGTAAATTCATTACATTACTTTTTAAATTTCGTTCGTACGACGTGCAAAAATGTAAGATTTTGTTGCAAGCAAGTATCTAAAAACACTGTAAATCTGTAATTACTCTAAATTTTGATTTTCAAGTATTCTATATTCTCGAAATTATACAACTGTAATAAAAATTAAATTTATAAATATTAAATTAATGAAAGT
>KQ435922.1:4304268-4323779 GCA_001276565.1 Melipona quadrifasciata | reverse complement strand
ATTATTTATTAATAAATAATTAATTTGATTCGTTGAAATATAAATTAGAAATTAATAAGATTGAAAAATCTTTCTAAAAACTATGAACCCCATGGTTTGATCGTTTCGATAGTTGTAGCGATAAAGTAACGTAAAATTATTTTGTATTAAAGAAAATTTAGCACTTGTAAGTTTCGACGTACAAATTTATATCTGAATTGGAGTATCGAATAAATGTTCAGAGAGAAAAATTAATCAGAGAATTAAGTGTTGTTCATCATCAAGTATTATCTACTTACATACAATAATAACAATTTATTACTGTTGTACTTTTACATTTGAAGGCTGGAAACACGTTCGAATTTCACGAAGAGAAAAATTCGGGACGCGACGTGAAAATACGATATTACACGGGGAAATAGTGGCAGCGTGAGATAATGCGAGTAAGAAACGATGATACTGCGATCGTGTGTGTGTGAAGAGCAGGTGAATGGTACGTGATCGTGTGTAGTCAGACAAGTGGTACGTGACCGTATGTAATCAGGCAAGTAGTATTAGGTCATATATAATCGGGACAAGTAACGCCGGATCGTATATAATCCGACAAGTAGTTCTACGCAGCGTTGTACAAGTAGTATGCGCCAATGAGCGGTCGGACACGCGGCGCAGAACTCTGTCGTTCGTGGCTTGGGCAAGGCGTCTGTGCTATTAATTTGCAACAGGAACACGTGACACGTACGTGTTGACACCGTTTCGTCCATATTATACGATAGAGGGAAAATAGGATCGCGCGAGATTTTTACAAGAAAATCTCACGAACGGATTTTTGCGAAAGCATAGGAAATGTTCAAAGCGTTTGTAACGTTCTGATACCTACATGTAATGTTCCAATATAATATTAAAGGAAATTGTAACGATGTTACATCATAATCGTGATAATATTACATCATGATTATTATTATTTATTGATTAACTCTTTAATGACATTTTCAAAAATATGAATACTCGCAGTGAAATAAGAATAAATGTATTATTCACTGTTATAGAATTTGAAAAATTCATTTCAGGAAACAAGTGGATCCAAAAGAATAAAACATTAATACTTTGAAATCGTTGAAACTTTGAACTAAAAGTACAGCAATCCCATTTGAAACAAATTGAAAAATTGCTGAACAACGTGCAATTTTTAATTTTACACACAACGCGACGCGTTGTAACGCAAGCATGACGAATAACGAAAGAAATATTAAATTTCAGACGTTAGACAGTCTAGACGTTCCAGTTTTCCGGCTATTGTCTGAATATTGCACGCTCAATCTACTCAACGTTCTGGTTGCATCATTATACAGAGTGAGTAATTCAGAAGCAATTTGACAGACTGTAATAGTGAGTAAATATAACATAAGCCGGGAATTCCTGCGAATTACAGCTTTTCAAACTTTCTCTCCACAAGCCATACTCTGCACTCGTGTGTCTCCAGTCCTTTGACGAGAATAACTCGTTCGAGTGTTACTGACGTCAATTTTCTGGTCTGCTCGGGCAGAGGGACGAGCGAAATTTTGCAGAATATTGTAAGAAAATTCGCGGACAAATCGTTTCCATCCTTTCTATCAATTAAATTAAAAAGGGATCAAGCAATGTAATGTTGTAATATCAATTAATATTATTATTATTGTAGCGGCCTAGGATTCCTCAAATACGGGTTTCGAACACTCGACTAGCACAAGCCGCAAGTGGCTGCGCGCCTAGCGTCCATGTCCTACCGATCTTCGACGTTAAGCAGCAGAGTGTGCGGGACCCCCCGCTAGGATGGGTGCGCGAACCAGCCTAGTAGTAGGTTTAGTTATAACACAAGCGTGTCTGGGGTAAGGAGTCAGTCGCTGCCATCAGGCCCCCCCACTGATGAGTCTAGGCAGTGATTCCAGGACGAAACGCAAAACTATCGCTTTCTCTCTCACTCCCACTCCTTACCTGAAATTCCTTCCACTGCATCCTTCACATTCCTTTAACTCCGTTACCTTTATTACTATTATCAATATAATATATATATATCATTAATAATTTAATTATAATATCATTTGTCAATTTCTTGAAATTTCTATAACTAAACTGTAGAATAATCTAGAATGAAAATGGATGAAAAATTATGAGAGCGAGTTCCTTGGACTTTCTTTAACGTAAAAACTAGAGTTTGATGAAAAAAAAATTATCAAAATGTAAGCAAGTTTAAACGAATCTCAACCATGATCGAAGCTTTGGAATTCGATTTAGCAAGAGCATAATTTTTATAAACTTTCGTGTTAACTATAGTGTCAACAATATCAAAAATCGTTGCTCGTAACAGTTAATCGATCAGTTTGCGTTCAAAATCGAATCAATAAATTTTCACGAGCAACTGTTGCCAGTTAAAAGACGCCATGAAAATGTTGTCGCGAAAAACAGCAAAAAGTAGGTTTCTCTCGATAGTGTTTTTCTTAATAGCGCGCTCGCGTCGAGTCTAAGGCGATTATGACACCGCCTCTGGATCTCGAAAATCTCATTACTGTCTCGACTGGCTGGCGTGTTCTCGAGCCTCCGAGGCTCAAAGAAACGGAGGAAGCACCGCCAGACAAGAAAATATAAAAAGGAGGCTCGACGAACGAGAAACGGGAGAGGAGAGCTTGGAGAACGAGTGTCAGAAAAATCTAAGGTCTGTCAAATTCGTGAAATATTGAAAACAGAAAAAGAAGATCGGAAAGGAACAAGTGTTATTACTTTTTGTTTTAATATTTATATATTGATTATATATTCTATATATTTCATTGTAATGAAACAAAATTTATTTAATCAGTTTTCTCGTGCACGCGAACATTTTATAGCATCTATAACTGTAGATGTGTCAACACTATGGATTATTCAAAGTATACACTGTGTCGAGTGATTTCATTAATTTTCAAGCAAATATATAGTACATGTCCTAACTTTTGACCTTTGAGAGTTACTTAAGTTGAACTTATTTTCATCGATAAAATTTCACTAATTAAATTTGAACCAACATTGGATAAATTTCTAATATAAATTGTTATTATTAATATATTATTATTGACGAAGATATAAAATGTGCCTATATTTACAAAAATCAATCGACTGTAAAATTGAATTAATTAAGTGAAAAATAAATCCATGACTAATTATTATGTATACAATTAGTATTGCATATTAACGAAATAAAAAGTACATTACACACTGAACGATAAATGTGTTACGTATTATGCTATTATTGTACATTGACGCACCATCAAAAACACAACACGACGTATTTGAATCGTTATTCTACGAAAGAAAGATAAAACGCTCGACAAGAATTAAACGCGTTAAAACGCGGCTCGCAGAAACCTGATCAAGAGCCAAGCACCGTCTACCGAATGGAATTTGCGAAAGGAGAAGCACCTGGAAATTCGCAGCGGGTGCAACCGGGGAGGTGGGAGGGACCAAGCCGAAACGTAGAAAAAGAGACGGAAGCTCTCTCGTGGAAAGTCAACAGCCGAGGGAAAGACCGGGAAAAACCAACAGAAGAAGACCGGCGTCGTCGTCGTCGTCGTCGTCGTCGTGGTGGGCGAACGCGAGAAAATCGAGGGAAAAAAGGTGAGGATCCCTCGCGAGAGATAGAAAAAGAGAGTATAGGAGAAGAGCAGGAGACAGAAACAGATGGATAGATAGTACACGGAGGAAAGAGATAGAAAGATATCAAACACTGAGAGAAAAACAGAGAAAGAACAAAAGAGGGAGAGAGAGAGAGAGAGAGAGAGGGATTGCGAATAGAAGATGAAGATACAGAAAAACAAGAGAGACGGAGAAAAGGAAGAGAGAGCGAGAGCTAATGGGAAAAGACGAAAAGTCAATGAAACAGAGAGGAACGTACAAACACAGAGAGAGGGAGAGAGAGAGAGAGATAAGGGAGAGGGAAGAGAGACGGAGAGTGGTCGCAAAAACGCGATAGAGGAATATCGCGTCCGGGATTCCAAAGTCGACGAGAGAGTAGGTAGTCACGTCGACGTGAAAGATCGTAATTGCGAATTCGTTGACCCGCGAGTCGAGTGGGCTCCCCCCGACCGAGTCGCAATAGAGGGACGCTGCTCTCGTTGAAGAGGGGTTGCAAGGTAACCAAAGCTGTGAGGAGAGGGAACGCTCTCTCTCTCTCTCTCTCTCTCTCTCTTTCTCTCTCTCTATTTCTCTTTCTCTTTCCGCAGCAACGAAGAAACGATAAAAACGAAAGAAAGACAGACAGAGATAGAGAGGTGGAGAAGAACAGTTACACAGAGAGAAAAAGCAACGAGAAGAGATTCCCCGGCGCGAGAGGGGACGAAACGAGAGGAACAGAGAGAGAGAGAGAAAGAGAGAGAGGCGCGAGCAAACAGACTTTGCGATCGTTTATTTTTCTGGCAATTATATTCTTCCATGAAAAGAACCCGAGTCCTTTTCACTTCCTATTTATTTCTCGTCGTGAATGCAAACGCACGACGCGATCCCGCGATTTAAAGGGGGAGAAGGGGGGGCGGGAGACGCGCCGAGATTCAGAGCCGCGGAGGTGCTGTATTAAAATTTATTTTCCTCCTTTCTACCTTTTGTTCGCCTCCCGTTTGTGTCCCGCGCGAGAGGAAAACGCGAGAAGATGAGAAATAAGAGGCGCGGAGGACAGTCTCGCGCAGTTTATCGTAGGTTTTAAGCGATACTCGAGTGACATTCGTTACAAAGCGTTATAAAGGAAATATACAAAGGTCCAGGGGGAAAGTGTTCGGAGGGGGAGGGAGATGAAGCATGCTTTTCGCAGAGTAGAATGGATTTATTTATTGGATTTTCTTGAGAGGAATTAATTACGGTGGCTCCGGAGCATTGATAAAATAATTGATGCCCGAGTGTTTGTTATTGGACCGTAACACACAGTTGTCCCCGTTTATGAAGATTCTACGCGCGTGGTTTCGACGATTCTCCTGACCAGAGATTTTAATTTCGAAACTCTGTTTATCACGTTCGAGATGGTAACTAACGTTCAACTCTCTGGAATGGAAGTATATTTTGTGATATATTGCTGTATTATCAGACGTGCAGATTTATTTGGTATCTTTAACCTTTAATGGATTATTAACGTATGTAATACATAATTACTAATAGTTATTAATATATCATATATATTATAATATAATATAATAATATGACTAATAATATTAATAATTATTAATACATGTATCGATACGTAAAAATTATTGCATTAATTATATATTACATATTATATCGTGTTTACGCATAAACTCCTACGTATCTACACTATTTTGCACGTTATCTACGCATCACGTACGATAATGCACAGTTTCAATTTAAATAAACTGTAGTTACGTACTGACGTAACAATAAAAACTATCAAATTAAATATAAGTTCAAATTTCTTTTTAAAAAGAGGCGCTAAATTAATTTACGCGTCCAGGGCGCAAAGCGAGTGCAAAATGCTTCCATCACCTGTTGCCAGCCCGTGTTAACTAAAAGAATCGCTTACCACCGAGAGCAAAAAGTCTCTCGTAACTGATTACAACTTCTCGCTCTAATCTCTCTTCCCCGAGAGATACTATCTCATCGAGATATCCAACAATCCAACAAATGGGATTCTTTTCTCCGCAGAGAGAGAAAGAGAGAGAGAAAGAGAGAGTAGCAGACGAGAAGGAAGCAGTTTTCCACCTCGACGCGAATCCTATAAATCCGCCGATACACGAACGATTCTGACAACGTGACGGGGTGAAAAACCCCGGGAACGGGCATTTTCACGCGAGGAGGAGGAGGAGGAGGAGGAGGAGGGAGGAAGTGTCCGCGTCAGAACTCCCCCGCTCGGCTTGCGCGGGTCAATTCCGCTTGTTGAGAACGCGAACGAATGATTCTCGAAACGCTCCCCCAGGAGGATTTAAAGGAAAATATTGGAAACGCCTGCTTTATCCTCCCCGCCTTAACTTCTCCAGGGAGTTTGGCAGTTTCTCAGTTTGAGACTTCTCCACCGTGTATCCCGTAGCGAGTGCTGCAAGCTGCTTCTGATTTTTATCCCGAGCGAGTGCTCCTACTCTCCGTTTATTTATCGTTTGCAAACAGTCGATCGATCGGCCGAGGAGGATCGTCAGCAAATTTGCACGAATCGGTGTCGTCGTTCTTTTTGGACGGGAGAGTTTGTTCTTTTGAATTTATCAGGAACTGATAAGTGAAATAAGTGAGATCTGGACGGAGATGGATTTGTCCGTTGTGTGCAAAGTTACAAAGTTAAGGCGAATTTTGATAAAATGAAATGAAGAATGATAAGAAAAAAAAAGGAATTTTTGGAATCCTGTTGGACTGATTTTATCTGTCGCAATTTTCATTTTACTCGTTCAGAAATCTTGCTAGAATAATTACTTTTTGCAAGAAATGAAAATGTGAAATGTGCCGAGAGCACAGAAAACTTCTGTTTCGAAAGAGATTGAACAATCTCTCCAATTTCAAAAGTTATTTTTTTAAAGAGACGAAAAAAAATTTTCAAAGAGAAATATTTCCAAAGGAGTCGAATTCAAAGGTACGAAACAACAAGTCTCCGAAAGAAGACTTCTAAAATTCTAAAAGTCCAATTCTAAGAGACTCCAAAAGGGGGATCATTTCTCTGAAGAAAGAATTCCAAAAATCTCTCTCTCGGAAGTTATCTCTGACAGAATCTCCTGAGAGAGGAAAGTCCAATTCCAAAAATTCCTCGCTCCTCGAGAACCAATAGAAATCGCGAATCTTCGATCGTCGAGTCGAACCTTCCCCGATGCTCGTTATACTGTTTCGCAGAAACGTCCAATTATTCGCCGGCGGGGTCTAATTAAAACTAGCACGGCATCCGTTGGAATTTTCGCAGACGAGTCGGCGAAACGGATAATGCAGGGAAGAAGACAGAGAAGAAAAAGAAAGCGACACGCGATAACACGGGCCAGGAAGTTTCGGAGAGGAGGGGGGACGGGACGGATGATCGATAGGCAATAATTCTTAATTACCGTCGTGCCCCTAATTATTGGTTTTCAAGTTCGCCTGGCTGGGTTCCGCGATTCGAGTAAGTCGATAACGAGGATGGTCGGGTTGATCGACACGCACCACTCTGTTTCCTAACGAGGAAATAGGGGGCTCGACGTTTAAGAAAAAAGGAAGGGAAACATGTTCAATTGAGAAGACTGGAGGAAGAATTTCACGGGAGGATACAGGATGTTTGAAATAAAAAGGGGATAAATTTGTAAATTTACAATTGAAATCGCGCGATTTTGAATAATTGCTTTCGTCCAAATTGCTTTCATCGAATGTTTGAAATAAAAGATGAATATGACAAAATTATTCACATTGACGTTGAATATGAAAAGAGAAGAGTGTATGATTTTGAAAAATGAACTGAATTTGAAACGAGAATGATAGTTTGGACGAATATACAAAATCATTTCATATTTATATTTCATTGAATATAAAAGAGAAATTATATAATTTTAAGAAACGAAGGATTTAAATTATAATTTTATGCGGTTTCAAAAAATTAATATCTAATGATTGTTGCTCGGAATAAGAAAGGTTGAACGAACACACAAATTATTTACATTAATGTCGGGTGTGAAAAGAAAGCGATTATAACGATTTCAAAAAATTCTGCCGATATTGAAGGTATGATATTCTTATTTCAAAGTTTTTTTTCCTTTCGCGCTAATTATCGATAGAAAAAGAACAATTTACATGGTACATCTAATGTGCTTCTGTCAAACAGTCTCAAAATATTGTAAGACGTTCCTTCTGAGATGATTTAAATTTTGCTACTGCACGAAATTAATAATTATTTTGATAAACAACGGGAACAAGTCACACGATTATATAATTATTCTATTAAACTATAGTTATTATACGATCAAAGGACAAAATTATTTATTCAAAGACCATTCAAAATCCACGAAAACACGTCGTTAATAAATTTTACGAAACGCCGTTCCATTTTTAACAAGGTGGAAAACGAAACGAAAAAAGAGAGAGAGAGAGAGAAAGACGGGGAAGACGCGAGGAAGAGGTGAAAGTGTCCTCAATTTACGCGACGCGGCTTCCGGCTGCCACAAACAAAACACTTTTCAGAAGGGAGGGGTTGAATGTAAGTGTGCCTCGAAGCGATACGTGGGCGACGAAAGGGGTCGAGCACTTAATTAATCGAAACTCAACCGAGGGAGATTCAAACAATATTCGGAGGGACCCTCGCTGTACGAGCTGTTCTCTCACTTCTTCTCTCCCTTTTTCTCTCTCTCTCTCTCTCTCTCAACACCTATCCTCTTCCACCATTTCTTTCGTATCTAACGAAACGTCATCCCTAGCCATCGTAAAATACTCGCGGCTATATTGGATTATAATGATCACGCTGAATATGCAATAGCCTGTCCCGCTATATATTCTCGCGGAATATATTATATATACATATATATACACGTATTCTCGTGAATTCTGGCGGATCCCTTTTACGCCACATTTTACGCCAGGCTCGCGCGCGCACTTTACATCTGGCAATAATTATTTATTAACGTTCCCGCGGAACAGCAATAATCCCGCCCCTTCTTTCCTCGTTCTGATTTCACGCTTTAATTTCGTTTCATTTGGAAGTTGGATTTAAAGGGTCGCGCGAGATAGGATCTGCGAAATTTTTATTTATGAACGCGTGGTCAGTTCATCCCCTTTCCTGGCTATCTGTTCATTTTCGTTTGGCTCTGCGCTTTAATTTGGCTTTCATTCCGAGTCAGAATCAAAGGATCAAGGCAAGACTTTGGCATCTTTTTGCGAAATTTCTATCTATCGGATTCGTGTAATTAGCAGCTCGTTCTGTTCGTTGTCAGTCCCTGTTTCATTCGAGTTAAGTTTAGGTTAAAAAACGCGATGTACGCAGGATTTGTGAATTTTCATTTGTGTTAATGTCTCGGTCGAAGTGTTTCATTTAAATTTTTACACAAATTACACTATACCAATGATAATGTTACAACGCGTTTCGCATTATTCGTACAAATTTACATTTATAAATCCGATCTAAAATGTAAAAGAATAAATTATATCGATCTTTTGAAGGGATAGCACTGGCGAAATAAACATCAACTTTCTTGCATTTTCAACAATTTCAACAATAGCAAACGCGCTACTACACTGTGCAATCGCAAACAGCAACAGCACGAGACACTCTAGACCAAGCGTTTGAGTAGCAGTCAATCAGCGCAAAAATTTCATTTGCTCGAGCCTTAATCAATTCCTAAACGTCACCAGAGCGTTCGAAATTACCAATTCAGAGTAGAAATTTCAACATTAAACCTCACAGTTACGTTCGTTTCCGATAAATAGGATGAAATTTACTAGATAGAAAAAAGACAATTTTAATTCGTTTCTTTTTCACAATAAATGGAGATCATTGATATCAGACGTTTGCTCGTTTTATATTTTTAACTGTATCGAAAGAGCGGAATTTATTTATTTATTGAATATATTTTGATTAATTAATTTATTTACCATTGAAAGAACATCAAATGTCACTTTAATTCTAACTGTGCAGAATTCTACGTTCGACTTATCCATTATTTAAGAAATAGAATTTCATTTGTTGAGCAACGTTGCTCCGAATATTTCCTACGTTTTAATATCATAATATATCGCGTATACAATATGGCGCGCATTTCTGCAAATTTTCTACAAGCTCGCAAAAATTCACAATTCTCTCGTTACACGTTACGAAGACTCGTTATTCCCCCCTTCGTTTGAAAAATAATCCAAAACTGTCCGACCACGTAATACAAACTTTCACGCAGAGAGAGAAGTAACGTAGATGAAAAAAAATTTCTCCGACAAGTTCGAAAGCTTCGCTGGTCGCGGGAACGATTAAATTAGCAACGTTGTCCGAGTTATTGCGGTCGATCGTCGACACCATCGCCGACGCTAACTCTTCGATTTTTCAGCGAACCCGAGCGAATAGAAACTCGTGTACAGGGAATCATCGAGAGACTTATGGCGCGATATTAATTTGGTGAATTATCGAGGTCACCGGGCGAATTGTATCGGCCGCCCTCTTCTCATCCCGAATCGACCCGTGTCCCCTCTCCAGCGAAAACCGGTGGCCGAATTTATGGAAGCGATTTTCGCGGGGCAGGTAAGAGGAAATTAATAGGAAAAACGCGCCGCGCGGCGGCGCGGCCAACGATCGTAAACAACCGCCGCAAATTTCAGCGCCGTTATTTAAACGGGGCCGATTAAAATGTTGCTGTTATCGGTAATTATAACGATCAGCACGTGCAACTAATTAACGCGCCATTAGCCGCCACCGTGCGCCGTTCTCCGTTTTACGACATCCGCGTATCCGTCCGAGCGATCGATCTTATCGTTAAGAACGATCGCTCGGACGATGAAAAATTGTCGATGCGCCAAACTTGAAAAAAAAAAAAAAAAGAAAAAAATCATACGATAATTCGCTTCGTCTCGCTTGGTACATTCTTCGAAGGTGTTTTCACCTCTGGATACGAAATTGTAAATGTTCTAAACGTTTCTAAAGAAAACATTGAAAAGATCGAGATCCACCGTCTGCAACTTGAAACTCGCTGCGCCTTGGCGTGTCGTTTCAAATTTAAAAACTTTATTCTACTTGGTTCTCTTCGCGGAAGAATCGTTTCTTGCTTGGCCGCAGCACGATTGCGGGGACATTCTGTAGAGATAGGGGTGGCGGAGGGTTGGCTGGAGGGCGACGAGGAGCCTGCGGAGGGCGAGGACCCAGTCAGGCGGTCTCGAGTGTCTTGTCAATATGTATAGTGTCATCGATGTCTCTCCACTGGACGACTATCCTTCCTATGCATCGCGTAACATATATACATATATACATATATATGTACACGTATGTATATAAGCTCGTTTTAGTACGTGCAGTCTCGCGGGTGGGTGTACGGACGAGAGTATGAGAGCGACGGGTGGAAATTATCTGCCTATCTGGTGGCAAGGATGCCTATTGTGGCTGCGAGGAACTTGGTACGGGGCCAACGACGCGACGCGCATTTTTCCCGCGACCACGAAATCCCGCCGATCCTTGCCATGGGGACTGAGATTTCTTCGTTTCTCTGGCTTTTGGATTTCCCGATTACTACGATAGTACAGGGAGGTATGAGGTTGGTAGTCGTAGGTATTTTTCACGGAGAGTGAGAGTATTTTTAATTACCAATTCAATCTAATCGTCATTAGTAAATTGCTTTAATTTAATTTGATCATTATTATTTGTCTGCTCTAGTCTGTTTTATTACTTTGCATCATTCATTCGTATCATTCATTTACATATCTCAGTCTGTTATAGTTTGTACTTTATTATTGTACTATGTTATATTATATTACTATATACTATTGCATACATTTATTATTCACTTATACATTTTATTATACTCTTATACTCACTATACTATAGTATACACTGGTACACTATTGTACTCTTATTGGTCTAATAAATATACTTTATTGTACTATTATATTATATTATTATTCATTCATGTTATGCATTTATGTATACTTTGTACTACTATATTATTATACAATTATACTGCTATTCATTTCTATTATACATTTGTACACTTCAATCTATCAATCACACTTTGTACTATTGTATCACTGTATAACTATGCTATCATTCATTCATGTTATACATTTGTATACTTCAATCCATCATACTTTGTATTACTGTATAACTATGCTATCATTCGTTCATGTTATACATTTGTATGCTTCAATTTATTGTACTTTCTTTGTACTATTGTATGTATAATTATATTATCATTCATTCATATCATACATTTATATACTTCAATCTACTGATATAAATACTCCTTGTATTACTGCATTATCGTATCATCTTGTATTATTGTATATTTGTAATTAGACAGATACATTTACAATTAAATACAATTGCACCATCGTATTTATATAGCTCAATCTACTATACTGTTCTCTCTTGTACTGTACTTTATTTCCTATTGTATTGTACTTTTCTATTGTATTGTTCCATCATACTTTCCATTGTACCACTGTATTTATTCTACTTTATGTACTTCACTCTAAATCAAATAAACTGTCCTAATACTTTTGAACGGCAGTGTACATTCTCACTCGGATATCTTGTACACTTTCCTGCTCCCTTTCTCCATCCTCCGCAAGCCAAAGACAGTCGCATAACAGAGAAACGAAGCGTCCCTGGACTCTAGACCCTGGATGGATCGTTACTTTTTTTCGATTGGACCGGTGGAATCCTGGCGACTCACGAACGAGTGGATGGGGCGGAAGGGGGGGGGGTGAGAAGAGGAGGAGAAGGAGGAGGGTGTGGAGAACAAGGGGTGGCAAAGTGGGAGGCTGCATCGATCTCCGAACGCGGTGAACTCAAGCTTAAACTGTCACCGGCTGTCGATACCGTATCGGGCAGATTCTCTTTTTTGCAAGCCTCGCGAATGTTTGGACACTGAGTTCCACGAGCTACGTTCTCGACTAGCCGAACGGTGGGGGGGATGTTTTCAGCTACGAGGGTTGTAGAGAGAAATCGCAATTCTATCTGCTGTTTTTTTTTTTTTTCTGAAAGTTGGTTTTTTGAATGGAAAGAAAGGAGTGGGGGATTGGGAATTATTGGAGTTTTTGGGGGTTTTATTGGAGACTCGACGTTGGCTTTTATAGAGGTTGAGGGATTAATTAATTGGTTTTCGAATTTTCCGCGGTTTTGCTCGTGTTTTTCTGACGGTATTTGCAAAGATACGGCGGTGTTTTTGTATCGAACAGAGCGTTTGTTTATGATTTTTGAAGATGCACGTAGCGAGACGACAGAAATAATTATGTAAATTTTTATATATTTATAGGAATTTTGTGGATGCAGATATATATAATGTAGCAGAAGCAGAATGTTTGCTTAGCAGATAAATTTCCGTTTGTTGTTTCTACTTCTAAAAATGCATAAAAACGCAGCACAGTTTAATTGCGAGTGTCACATGAAATTTGGAAATTTTCTTTTTTTGCAACGGGAAAGGATTGTCACAATTATATTGATGAAATTCGAAGCACATGGTAGTAGCTTGAAGAGAAACATAGTTTTTAAAGCTGAATTAATTTCAATAGAAACTCTGTTTTAATTTTTAGTTTTTGAAATCCTTCCTATGAATAAGCGTGCGGGGTATGTGAATATACGGCTTATTGTTTTAGTTATTTTTAATAAAGTATGATAGTGCTCTATAGAACAGCAGAAAGCCATTATGTGGAAAAACGAATCACGTGGGAACGTAGTAATTAATTTCATATAATTCTATTATATTAACAAAGCAAATAACGCCACCTGTCCGTAGTTCTTGATATACTGTGAAAAATTTTGCTTTCGTTACTCATACGTATTAATAGTATAAAAAAATGCAATATTTTTATTCTATATATTTTATCATAATTGAAAAAGCCCATTCTCATTTTCTGAATGAAAGGGAGCAAATCAGTTATGAAATGGAACTCAATCTTTATAATTAATATGACCTCGTCACGTGTTCTTCTTTTTTTTATTACTAAAGAAGCTACATTCTATTAATTTACATTGATTAATATTAATATAAACATCGTATAGGATGAATATAATTTTATTACTTTTCTTTAGTTATTAATATTTCAAAAATACCTTCTTCAAACGTAATATAGTCCTGTTGCTAATATAATGCAGTATAAAATCTATTTTCTCTGACAACTGATCTACTTGCTCCCTTAAACCAGTAAAATCTCGTTAACTTTATTACATTATTTCACGCATTAACAGTATTTTCTTCTCAATCAATCGTGCATCTACAAATCTAGCTAATGAATTGATCAACAATTTTTACAAACAACATCTCCGAACAACATCTCCTCCTCGAAATCTGCAAGCAATAACGACAGAAATTACGTTTCATTAATCCCTAATAGCCCAGACATCCTCTCCCCATTGCCAACTCTTCCTCGACATCCTCTCGCGAACGAACCGAACGATTCCACCCTCCCCCAGTCACGCAGATGTCGTTTTCTCGTATGCGCGCGCGCGCGCGCGCGTGTGTGCGTGTTTGTGTGTACTTTTATAGAAGCTCAATAGATCGCGCGATACGCGATACGTTGGCGGAGCACGCATGAAAAGAACGCGACACGGGACGATATTTGCGAACGTTCGTGCACGTACGTACGTACAAGGCAGGAATCGAACCTGGAGAAGCTAACGAGGCTGAACCCGCGCGTCGATAAACCGCGGGACAATGGCACGCGTTTATTCCACGGTGCCACTCGAAAACTACGAGTGCAACGGTACGGAGGTCCCCCGGTCCGAGACAATGCGTCTCTAAACAATAGCGATATCTTTCGGGCCAATCCAGAATCGAAACCGATGATGGAATAGCGATTGTTCGACGATTCGTAAAGGGGGTGAGAGAAAGAGTAAAAGAGTGAGAGGGAGAGAGGAAGGAAGTTCGATTCGTTTCTATCTTGCGTCAACGAAATCCGTCGATGACTAGATTGGAAGTTACCGATGGCTTTCCCCTATCTCTATCGATTACGGGTTAATAAGTTCTCTTTGTTTGTTTCACTGTTTTGTTCCCTTTTTCCGTCTCGTCTCGTCTCGTTTCGTTCCGGCACGCGGAGATGAATTTCGTATCCGAAAATTGGGGACTTCGCAGAGCGAGAATCCGTCGAGGTAATTGAATTCATTGGTTTCAAACTCTCCGTTTTATTTGTGGATATTTTTGTGACAGTTGTGGCACAGTTTCTATTCGGTCATTTGGTTCCACTTGCCATAGAAGTGACAATTAGAGATAATGACAACGAATCGTTAAATTTTTATTGAATACCTCAAACTAACTAAGAGCGAAAGAAATGTGAATTTTATGGGGAAAAGCTCGATTTTAGGTTAAAGACCCGAAGTGATGGTTTCTTAAAAGAGTCAAGTTATTAACTTGTTTCTTTACTACTATACTACACTATTTTATATATTTCGTGAATTTTTGCAACGTCGAAAACATGCATAAAAATTCAAACTCAATCTAACAATTATCTTCCTTGCAAACAAACCATCCGCTCTAGTTAATCCGTGGAATCAAAATCCGCGGAACCTAATTTAATCCTTAAGCGAACGTTTTATAATCGAAATTAAAGATGAAACGAACAATTGAATCAATCAGTCGGAAATAAATAATTGAAACTAATTGAAAACAAATAATTGAATAACTAGAATTATTCTCAACGTTCGAGATTAACCCAAATTGGTAAATGGAAATAAAATTTCCCCCTGTGCAAACGTAAAGAAGATATTGGCAAATTATCGACAATAAATCTTCAAATAAAGATATAAATAAAAACAGAATACTGTCATTAATTTGCGATAACTGTGTTAAAAGCTTCCATCACCATCATCCTACAACTACCCTAAACAAGAAAAAACAAACAAACGAGAAAAAAAAACAGAAAATTGAGAAATTGTGAAAACTGAGAAAACACGAAACTCTATTTGAACTGGAAGAATCAAACTTCCAGATGATCAGACCTCGCCTCGCATAAAGAGCGAGGGAAGTTGCATCGTGAAGGGTTAGTTTCCTCATAACGTTGCGCGGAGATCCAAAAGACCCGGCCAAATATTTACTGGGACTTCACAACGGCCCCCTTTAATAAGTTTTTTATTGGACTTGCCTCTTTCTACTCCGTGAGGAGAGGCTGGCTTGGTATTTGCGCGCGTCCCATCTTCTCTCTCTCTCTCTCTCTCTCTCTCGTTGAATCTCGAACCAGCCAGCTGACAATGAACTTGCGTGGGATGGTGGGTGGTTGGCCGACGTTCCTGAATCATTCTCGAGGCGGCCGGTATAAGGAGGGCCGCTGGCACACGCCGGGAATGCGAATCGACGTTGATTGCCTCGAAGAACCATCCCCAGGATTCCGCGTTTACTCGACGATAAAGCAAACGCCGCGATATACCATCGGTCGGACTGCGAACGAACCGAGATTCTAGCAGGATAGATTTACACTTTAGGGTCTCGGAGGGATACTTTACTGAATCGGACGACGACACTCTGCCGAGTCGAGGATTCGCTTTCGTTTGTTTCTTTGAGTCGTCGGGATTTTTTATTGCGTAGATTACGGAGAAGAATTGAAACTCTCGAACTGACGTAAGTTGTTACGTCTTAGTCTCAAATTAGCCCGGTATTGGAACCTTTAACTGAATTTAATTGAATTCCGTTATTGAACTAAAGTCAACTGTATTCAGAATTCTATTAATAATTTTTGTAACTGAGACAGAATTATATTAGTAATTTTACTAACTAAAGCAAAAAGTACGTTGTGTACTCTATATATATTAGTAATTTTTATTTTAATTGAATTGAATTGAATTGAATTACTGATCTAACTAAAGACAACTGTATTCAGAATTTTGTTAGTAATTTTAGTAACTAAAGCAAAATTATGCTATATACATATTAATAATTTTAGTAATTGAAACATAAATCACGACACTCATTTGTAATTTAACTACACTTTGCTATAACGCGATATTTTATCAAAATTAGAGAGAAAACTCCACCAAAGTTGAAAAGTACTCGAATAACATTGCGAAGTAAACAAATCACGCTTTCGTCCCTTCAACGCAATGAAAACCCTGCGAAACTGTGTAACAGCGAAAACTCGACCAACTCGAGTTCGAACCCGATCATTGTCCGATCATCGTCAGGTTCGGAATCATCGAGCGAAGATCAAAGGGGAACGCAGCGACGAGGAACACATTATCCCTATGGTCGAATGAAAGAATCGGGCGACGAGTGACGTTAATCCAGAACGGGCAAACGGCACAAAAGAAGCGAAAGGCCGTGTAACCAAGAAAGAGAGAGAGAGAGAGAGAGAGAGAGATGGAGACAAGAGGGAGAGACAAGAGGGTGGAAGAAGACTGGTGTCTTTGAAGCGGAACCGGTTGACGGTTCGCGGGGGGGATGGGTGAGGGGGAGGGGCGATCTTTGTAGCTCTCGTACATCTCGCTAATTAAATAAAAAAAAGTCCCCTGCCGGTGTTTCCTGCCGTTTCTGTTCTCTGGCTGTCGTGCCGCTATTCTTCTGGGTGTCGGCCCGCGGGCGACCGTCATCCGGTGTCTCTGACTTCGCCGAGGGCTGCGCGGACAGAGGGGGAGGAAAAAAAGCCATGGGAGGACGAGAAAGAGGGGAGAGAGAAGCGGATGAAGGACGAAGAGGTGGGGGAGGGGGGGACCATAGCGGGGGATAAAGAGCCGCGGCACTCCGTAGCGAGAGCATTGTCCCTCCCCGCGCTATTGTTTCCCGCGTGTTTGCGTTGCTCGCGGTGAGAAACCAGCCGAGCGTCGTTACGCACTTAGCGCTCGCGGTATATCGAGTTACCGATGCGATGATGGGGGCTTTTGAGGTTTCCGGACAGAAGGGTGGTTTATGGTCTCCGTCTCTTTTCTTCCTCTTCTTCTTTTTTTCCTCTTTTCTTTTTGAAAGTTACTTGGACGATTACTTTGAGTTTTAGGGTTTCTCGGGTTTCTTCAGAACGTCTAGAGTTACATTTACCTGAACTTACGATGTTCGTAATATCATATTTATAACGTGATATTATATTGTGTTAAGATATAAATGTATTATAATTACATTAATATAATATTTATATGGCATTATACTATTACATTAATATAATACGCGTATTCTATTTGTTATATTTTATACAAGAGGGGTGATTGTTTCGAACTGCTCGCAGCTCTTCGTTCGAATAACCGGAGCTCAGATAAACGATAAATTTAATCATAAATGAATATAATTTTGCAATTGATGTTTCAAATTGTACTTGAAAATATTTATTTGAAAGTATTTTATTTTTTTTCGGTGGCTCACGAGAGTGTTCGAACAGACATCGTGGTAAAATTATACATTAAAATACTTGTACGTACTTGAATGCAAATGTACATTTGTATTGAATATTTTCGTTTTCAACTTCAAACTTGATCAACACGATTACGACGATCGTATCTTGTTACAGTTGAAGAGAAATTTCAAAATGTTCTGTATAATATACATAATATGTAAATTCATAAATGAACGTGACGTACGAAACTCGTATAGAAATAAATATATAAATTCATAAATAAACACGAGTAATCATTCCATCACATGTGAGGGGCGAGTTTGAATTCGGTTCATTCACCTCGCAACGAGCGTACTTAATATTCAGCCCTGTCGAATATAAAATATAAAGTAGTAAACAAATAAATATTTAATACTTAATATTCAGGCCTGTCGAAATTTTCTAAAAGTCGCAGCCAACGTCTCCAACACGCGTGTAATCTCGACTCTTAATTCAGCTATCTAACAATAAAACCCCTCCTCGTCGCGCGTCCACCCCTAACACCGTCACCCTTTCATTCACCAGCAGCCCTTTGGTTCTGTTCGCGAGTCTCGAACGGGATCTATTCTTCCGTCATCGGGGATGCGCGCAATTTTTCAACCGAGTAGACACTTGCGCGGCGATCGCGAGGAATCAAGGGGCCAGGAATCACAAAGTCGCGAACAGGGGGCGATGAAACGAGACAAAGGAGAGAGAAAGAGAGAGAGAGAGAGAAAAGAGGGGAACGGAAGAAGCTCGGTTGCATGGCTCGGTGCTCTTTGCAGCGCGAAACACAAGACACGTTTTCTGGTGCCTTTGATCGACCGCGACACGCACACACCGCGTCGAGAAGGCTCGCCAACCTATCGGACGGTTCGACACGCGCGTGTTTCAACCTCGCGCTCGCGGCGACGCGCGCTCGGATTGCCCGTGATTATGCCAGCCTACCCACCCCCTCTGTTCCCGTCGTCTGCGCCGCTGCAGAAATGGTTTCGGTCATGTTCTTCATGCGAATTGGAATTTCCTTTCGTCCGGATTAGACAGGTTTATATTTTTACGAATAAAATTTAGAAGGGAGGACCCTTAGATGAAAAATTGCAATTTCTCTGCCAATTTGGATGCTTTATATACATTTCTGCGTACTACGCGCAAATTTCTCAGTAATGCGTGCAAGTTGTGACTGACGATTGATGATTGATACTTGTAGTTCATCATATTCGTTTGTCCAATCTGAATGTAAAATTACATTTCCGAATGGATTTTATAATTATTTAGGATTATTATTTATTACATAGTCTTACGATTGTACGACTATTCGTACAACTTTATGATTATTTATGCAATTTTGTTGCTTACTATTTAAATACTAGTGATCTTTCATTCATACTAGTTGCAATTCTGGTTCGAATAAATGTAAATGAAACCGTGTAAACGAAGTATATCTATTGTATATCATCTTATCCCTAGAATACATCATGTTATAACAGTATATGTTATGCAATATTTAGTGTAGTATAGTGGTAGTATTTAATGTTGTGAAATTCTGCGAAAGAAAAAAACCCAAAAAAGAAGAACAATTTCCAGTGAAAAAAAAACTGCACGACTTGTACTCCAGTACGATTCATCTTACTGAAAGG
>KQ435922.1:4283588-4299835 GCA_001276565.1 Melipona quadrifasciata | reverse complement strand
TGATGCAACGAAAATTAGCGATTGGTTGATTTGGGTCGCGTGATTCGCGAGGGGGCGTGGCATAGACCTCGAGTAGGAGTGGCGTTGCCTGGTACTGAGCGATCGCGCCTGTAATTTGTTTTCTATCGATTCAAACGTTTGCGTATCAATAAAATTTTATGACTTCTGGGCCTTTCAGTGAGACGAATCGTACTCGAGTACAAGTCGTGCATTTTTATCTTTTTTTCTTTTTCTCCCTCTCCATCAGATTATTCCATTCGATTCTCTGTCCCGTGTCGCGTTCTTCGAGCCGCTCTTTGTCAACGCAATTTGGTATTTGGAGCGCGGCGAATGTTTCCCGCGCTACCGTGTTGTTCGTTCGAGATTTCTGGGTTATGTTTGCCCGTGCTTTCGCAAGGGAGGTAATATTCGGTCGAATAATACAAATAGGGGGATCCTCACGGGAGTTCTTGACTTCGGGGCTGGCTCGTTTTTTAGGTTAAGTCTTAAGGATTACATTTGCGCTTTGGTGTCGGCTATTGACGACTATGGCAAATTTGCGGAAGCGAGTTTAAAGAGTCACACATAACGCAGTGTGCAGAGTGTTAAGTTGGAAATTGGATCTTTTAAACTTTTCATTTTTTCTCTTCAGTCTTCAGCCTTCGAGCATTAGTTAATTACTCTAACATCGTGTCAGATGTAAATTATTGAAAGCATCGCGTGTAATTTGCATTATTATTCAGTTTGAAGAATTGAAATTGAAAATTCGTATTCCATGCTTTCTCCTTCAAGTCGAAACTATAATTCCTTCTGCGAGCGTAATTTGATATTACAACTTTTTTAATATAAAAAAAAAAAAAAAGAAAAATGATGGCAGAGACAATGAACGGGTTTAAAATTTCACTGTTTGTAATTGTGAGATACGAACAAGAATGGGAATAATTAATTCTTCGCTAATTGCATTGATTCTTTATAATCAGAATTTATTTGACTGCGAAACAAGAAAATTGCGATTGATGTACGTTTTAATTTAATTTGAGGTCTCGAAATTAAGAATTACCTTCAATTGTTGTAACAATGTTACAATTAATTTGCCAATTTACAATGAGAATTTATCTATTTTTAAAAAGAAATTATAACTGCTTGTAGTAATTTAATTATTAATAATTAAGTAAATAAACGATCTGCATATAAGAGATTACATCATTTGAAAAATCGAATATATCGATAAGTTACACATTGAATAAAGCAAATTATTAATTTACATTACAACGCCAAATAAACGATTTTTATTTAAAAGGTCGTATTACATTGAAAGATTTGAAATCATTAATTTCTATTAATAAATTCTTCGTAAATTGAATTATCACAAATAAATAACGAATAAATAAACGAGTAATTCATTTACACCGCAAACAATAACGCCAAACAAACGATCCCAATTTTTCGCGTTTTCCCCCCCCCCCAAAAAAAAAAAAAAATGTTATTGCGAAAATATTTCCGAAATAGAACAAAGCGTTTAAAAATAATAAAAAAGAAAAAAAGGAGAAAAGAAGAAAAAAAAAGAAAAAGGAAGCAAATGAAAAGCGTACCGTTTGGAATGCTATTAAAAATAATTCTCGACGGTGGGACAATGTCCACGTGAAAACGTGTCGATCGCGGCACTCACGGTTCTCTCGAGATAATTGAAAGCGAGCAGGAAAGCAGGGCTGGCCACGCGTTCGAAAACAACGCCGCCGGAAACAGTTTCCCCCGTTGAATTCGAACCCGTTCGTCCAGCGTATTGTTATAACCGATAATAGCTGAATGAAGGGTACCAAGTAACTCTAAACTGTTTGCAGCGTACCGTGGCTGTTGTTCCGTTCGAACAGGTCAATCCTATAATGATGAACGGTATTGGGGAACAATTTTCGGATTTGTCGATCTGATGAACCGTGTCACAATCGCTATTCATAGTCTGGCTTCGCAATGATTAATCCCCGTTTCGTTTTTCTTTGACTTTCCCCGGCTAATAATTGGTCATTAAATCTTCTTCTTTTCCTTTTGTCCGACGATGAGGGAATCTTTGAAAATTTTGTCAAATTTTTTCGAGGACTTTTGTTTTCGAGCATAATAATCACGTTGGTTTTGGAACCTACCAGTGGACTAAGAGTTGATTATTAATTTCTATTTTCCTTCTTTGACGATGCTGAGGAATCTTTCGGAGTTTTTCAAAGAATGCGTACTGGAATTTACGTGACTAATTATTAAAGACGTTAACTATTAAAAACAGTACATTTTCTTTCAGTAATTCCAAAGAATCCTTCAAAACTTTGTTGCGAATTTTCTGCAACTTCACTTTCAACTGCAACTGCACTTTCAAAGTACACGCATAAGCTTTCAAAACGTTGGATAATTATGTCACGACTCACTGTAACAAAATAACAACGTTGGACTAAAATGTATCTTCGTTCTGCAAAAACAAAGAAAACAAAAATTTGAACGATTGCAAATCTTGATTCGGAGGACAGATTACGCTTCACTGTAATAAAATAACGATACTGGAATACTGTAATAAAATACGCGCTACTTTGAACTATCTTCGTTCTGCAAAAAAAAAAAGTTCAAAGAAAACTACACGACTTGTACCCCAGTACGATTCGTCTCATTGAAAGACCCAAGAAGCATTTTTTGCCATAAAATTTTATCGATATGCAAATCGATAGAAAACAAATTACAGGCGCGACCGCTGAGTAGGCTCGATTGGACCAATGTTCGCGCGCGTTAGCGAGACGAGATCGTGTTTAGGAAAGTTTGTGGACTGTATATTTTTCGCACGCTGAATGATAGGGGTTTTTCCCCTAGCAACTTTATGTCGAGAGAGATTGAACTTTAGCTTTCGGAAGTCGTAATGATTCTGAATTAGAAGCCGAAGGAAAGCCCGAACGTCTCCTCGGTTCCCCTTCCTTCGGCTATGGAAAATCGCGGGTCAAGGGTGGGGCACGAAGGGCCAGATACACGTGGCCGTCGTGGGCGATCTCGCTGGCCCGGGTTCGTCACGCGTTCGGGGAAGTTGACGCCATGCATCAATCCACGGTCAATAGCTTTGTTTGTTTATTGCTTAGGAGAAACTGTAGCCATGTGGCCAGGGTTTTCTGGCGACACATTCCAACTAAGTCCTTAGAAGCCAATAAATTATCCCGGACGTGTTTATACCCAGACCGTAGGTATTGTAGCATGGAAACTCTCCCGAACACATTAAAAAAAAAAAAAAAAAAACTCAGCGAACGGTGATGACTCTGGCGGTCCAGTCGTAAGAGGCGCTGTACCCGCAATTTCTTTCTCCGTTTTACGTCGACCCACTGGGCAGATTTCGTTTATTTCCACTTAACGTAAGGTCGGAGGATTTAAACATCAAGCACAGAGGGGAAAGCTCGCGCGGATTGCCTGTTACGCCAGGGATTATGTCATTCACTTTTAAATGCACGCGAGCGCGCAACAGGAGGGAGAAATTTTTGAATCACGTTGCGTGCCGCGTGACGCGATTCTACGCGATCTGGCTGATCGCTCGATATCGAATCGGAAACGAGAGATACGTTCAAACGTCTCCCGTGTCCTCTGTTATTCCGCGATTGTCATTAATGTAAAAATCTGCACTCTGTGAGATACAACGATTTTATATCCTGCTCGGTGATAAACCGCAGCGTGATATTGTTTCAAAGTTGACGGGTATTTTCGAGCAAAGGGAGCGTTCACGGTTTTCTGATATTAAATTTATGTTAATTTATTCGACGGGCGAGTCAAGAAAATCGTCAGTTATCTTTCGTGATAAATAAATAGGAGCGTTTTCAGGGGCAGACGTGTAATAGAACATTCCGAAATAAAAGAATCAGACTGAGAACGTTTAATATATTTTTCTCATCCACTGTGAGTCTTCTGTTAAGATTTTA
Organism: Melipona quadrifasciata; assembly: GCA_001276565.1. Classification (NCBI taxonomy): domain Eukaryota; kingdom Metazoa; phylum Arthropoda; class Insecta; order Hymenoptera; family Apidae; genus Melipona; species Melipona quadrifasciata. Next base: position 4,295,927 of record KQ435922.1, on the reverse strand, counting down.
TACTTTTGTAAAGATGTAAAGAAATCGACACGATGACGTGATAAATTGTTCGTTATTTTATTTTTATACTTGAAGGCTCAAATATGGTTTCATTACTATTATTGACGATTATTAACGGAACGAAGAATGATATTGCACGTTTACATCTATTCTATGCTAAATCGCAAAGTGATATTTCAGAACAGACGGAAAAAAATCTCTAGATAATAAAATTTTTCAATAATGCAGCTTCGTCTTTCCGTTGAATTTAATTTATTGAACTCGTCAGTTATAACAGTGAAGACACCATGAATAAAATATCAAGTTTCTTTAAAAATATCATTTGCTAGCGTCCTTCGAAATCGATTGGAAAATCGATTCGAACGAGGAATTAGTACAATTAAGTAAAAATGAGTATATAAATAATTTTAGCGTAACTTTACCTTACACTATTCACTCGAATTTAATTTTTCTCGAAAATTATTCTATATATATATTCATAATACTAGCAATATGAGTAAAAATAATCGCTTCCAACGACTTGGTAGTGTAAAAACGAATATTTCAAATTATTATCGTATGTAAAAATGAAAATTGTTGTCCACAAAGACGAATAAGATGAATCATTTTTAAAGGAACTTGTACTTTATTGCTGGTGTGCTTTGCTAAATTATTTTACAACAGAGTAGCGACAAACGTTTCCAAGTTCGAGGAACATAAGTTATCTCCGATGAAACACGGTCCGTTGTTTGCGGAATGCTTGTAACGCGACAGAAAGCACCGAACGTTTCGCGCACACTCACCTTTCTCTCTCTCTCTCTCTCTCTCTCTCTCTCTCTCTCTCTCTCTATACATACACACACACACACACACACACACACACACACATGTATACATACATGTATATCTGTCTCTCTTTCTCTCTTCCTTCGTGCCAACTCATCTCTGAACGACCAGGTTCGTCTGGTTTCGCAAATCATCTCTAACAACGAGATCCTGCGCGAAATTTACAGAAGATAAGCGGGGCGGTGTCGATTTCGCTCTCGGGAAGTTTCCCGATAAACCGAAGTTCACTGCTAATTTCTCGTCCCGCCACACCTCAAAGTACACTTTAATTACGTTAAACGGCAAGTAAATTACGTTAGATTGTCAACGCTCGAGGATGTAAGCCCCGGCGACACACAGATCCCTGCTTACGATCCCCGACTTCCGGCACGCCGGCTACGTTTCAACCAACGACTACGTTTCACTCCAGATGGAGGGAGCCAGATTTAATTAATTACTTCGGGATATCGGTATCAGCCGTTTGCAAATCGATAAATCGGTTTATGGAACTTGTCGAAGGAGGATAAGGGAGGATGTATTTATGGATAATTTATCGTAGAGAAAAAAATAATGAAAAAGAGTTTCCGAATAACAAAATGATTAGTTTAGAAAATACTCGTGCTTTGGATGGGAAATTATTTTCAACGAAGGGGGGAAACTTTATTCTTCAAAATGGTGGCAGATTTAATCGCGAGAAAAATTGCGTTTGAATTTTAACAATTTTTAACCAAACAGTAATAAAATCATCGTTGAGAAGAACAATCACAGGAATTTAGAGACAAGGTGGAAGCTTTACACTTTGAAATGGGATCAAGTGAAATTGTCAAACAACTTTTTTCTTAATTATAACAGTTCAACAACTTTCCAGTTATGCCCCTTGCTGTTTTTTGCAAAATAAGATGAACAGATAAAAACAGAAAAGAGAAACTGTGAAGGAAGTTTTCAATCCAAAAAATGCCAAAGATGAAAAGTAGCAAGAAAGTGACGCAGAGAAGTCGCAGATAGGCTAGACACCATCGAGGATTTCGAAATTACGAACCACCGTCGAAAAATTACCAAAAGTGAAGAAGATCGCGAAGCAAAAGGATTTATCGAATTTAATCGCGTATTTTCATGGCGGGTTGTCTCGATTTATCCAGAGCGGTCTCCGTTGCCGCTCATATTTGCGTACACATTAGCGAAACATCGCTATGACGGGAAGGCTCGAAGCAGGGAAAAGAGGGATGGAAACGGCGAGAGGGCTTTTGACGGCGGGTCGCGAAGCTTCGGAAAAGCAGAGAATACGCGAAAGCTTTGATATACGAGCACGGACCGGTGCAGCAATCTCGCCGTGTCCTCGCCGCGTACCGTGACTACCAATAATCGAACGTTATTGCGTTACTCGCGGCTCATCCGTGTGTGGATGAGATCTCACGTTCGCAGTCGTAACACGTGCCGGTCGAAATGGAGAATGCGGCCGTTGCGCGACAAGGACGGCAAAAGACAGGAAGAAAGAGAAATTACGAAAGAAAGAAATTATGACGCCAATTTTGACGATTGCTACTCGCGACTCGCAGGCAAAGCTATGATAAGGAAGTCGAAAATGATAAGGAAGAGTTAACAATTTGGGGGATTTAATGGTTGGCTAGGAATCAGATGAAAAGACTCGTTTTCAAAACGTTTTGTCGTGTTTAGCTTATTTAAATTGTTTTAATCAGTTAAGTTTGGAGGTTAGGTTCGAGTTTTCTAAAAGTGAATGAAAGATCGAGAGGTTAGAAATCAGATGAAAAGACTCGTTTTCAAAACGTTTTGTCGTGTTTAGCTTATTTAAATTGTTTTAATCAGTTAAGTTTGGAGGTTAGGTTCGAGTTTTCTAAAAGTGAATGAAAGATCGAGAGGTTAGAAATCAGATGAAAAGACTCGTTTTCAAAACGTTTTGTCGTGTTTAGCTTATTTAAATTGTTTTAATCAGTTAAGTTTGGAGGTTAGGTTCGAGTTTTCTAAAAGTGAATGAAAGATCGAGAGGTTAGAAATCAGATGAAAAGACTCGTTTTCAAAACGTTTTGTCGTGTTTAGCTTATTTAAATTGTTTTAATCAGTTAAGTTTGGAGGTTAGGTTCGAGTTTTCTAAAAGTGAATGAAAGATCGAGAGGTTAGAAATCAGATGAAAAGACTCGTTTTCAAAACATTTTCTCGTTCTTAGCATTACATCTCCTATTTAAATTGTTTTAATTAGTTACCTTTGGAGGTTAGGTTCGAGTTCTCTAAAATTGAACGGAAGATTGAGAGAGGGTTTGAGGTTAGTTTTCACTTTAGAGTTAATTAGAAGTCACTTCCTTTGCAAAGAATCTTGGAAACTTCCATTAATCAAGCAAAAATCTTTAAAAGGGTCTACGCTGAAATTAATCGTCAAAGACATTTCGAATAACTGTACCGTCATGACTACATACTCTCGTGCCTCTATATTTTTCGACATTTTCTACTTTCCCCTCTTTCGTATTTCGCATCTGTTTCAAACAAAAAACAAACAAACGATCTTCCACCAGCGAAATAACAAAAAAAAAAAAAAAAAAGGGAAAAAAAAAAAAAAAAAAAAAAAAAGGGAAGAAAAAAAAATAAAAAAAATAATATACCGCCGTTCTTTATTTCGATTTAACGCATCGCGGCGTTGCCTTTTTTGCCCACGGGAATCGGATATCTTGTTTGTAAAACGCGAGCCACGTCACGGCGATGTTTGCTGAATTTTTTGAAAATTTGTTTTTCATTTGTTCGATTGTGATTGTACGCGCCGGATACAATCGGTGCATGTACATACGTATATGTACATATATATAAACGACGGTGTCGTTCGTGTTCACCGTTGTTTTCAAGTAAACAATTTATTTATTCGAACAGAGGCCCTCCACTTCTCGTCGATATCATTTCCCAAGGTTCTCGCTCTTTCGTACGCGCGAGTTCAATCGAATTCGACGAAATGTTTGCGGATCGTTCTGAGCCTCCCTCGCGTTAAATGAATTTGAAATAAAATTCCTATCGATGGCCGTGTGTGTCGGTGCAGTGACAGAGATGAACGATAACAACAACAACAATAATAATAATAAAAAGAAAAAATAGGGGAGACAGAAGAAGAGGGGAAGTCGAACGACGAAATGGCGTCGCAGGGGTGAATAAAATATTTTTTTAGTGACCCGATTACTCGCCGTCTGATCTGCTTGAGAAGTCCGAAGATAGAATTCGTTGCTCCGTTTCCTTAAATTGGATTTATCGATTTCGTGGTTATTTTTAAGGAAACTCTTTCTTATTCTACGATTGATATTTTGGAACATTAGGGAACGTGGTGTGTTTCGAGATTTTTGCTAAGTTTCGTACGTTTGAATGTTTTCCTTAATTTTTATTAAAGAATTGAAATTCAACGGAGCTTTACGTTTTATTATTTCGTGACTCAATTGCATACTTGGGTTATTTAACTGTTAATTAATTGATTAAATTTAAATAGCTAAAACTGCAGATTTAACACTGTTGTTAAAAATGAATAAAATTCATTTGTTTAACTTAAGAAGTATCTACAACTTTGAATTTTAGTGAAAACTATGAATTTCTTTCTCATCTTTGCAACTGTTTTACATTGCTCTATTATTGATTTCATTTTCTGATTTAACGCACAAATCAGTTGTTTGAACATCATTATATATCGTATTATGTTATATTTTGCGTTTGTACAAATGGATAATTCGTGTAAGTAAATCTTAATGCAATCAATATTGATTGTTCAATTTGAAATTCGACGAGAAAATGAATTTGTTACATATAGGTTTACTGTATGTTTTGAAAAGTTTACCACGTGAGAGATACGACGCCTATCTGGCGCATCGTTCTAGAAGCTTAAAAATACCAGAGTTACAAGATACTGCCTCCTATTTATCCTAACTTGCACGTATCGTACCATGTTTTCATAAACTTCACTTTTACCCTGCGCCATTTTTATCCATCCCGCTTCCCCTACTTTCCGAACGCCTTGCACACTTTATAACGTTGCAGAGATTCTTATAGCCCTTCCCGTACCTTCGCACCTTGTATTATCGCGCGAGCATAAATACCAACTGATTCTTCAATCTTTTCTCTGAAATCTTAAAACGATCGATGTTTCTCAAGAAAACGAGTAGGAGGTGTAAAACTTTAATGCGAACGAAGGAAGAAAATATGCGAGTATTCAGAAAAAACTGCACGACTTGTACGATTCGTCTCACTCTGAAAGGTTCAGAAGCAACTGTTCTTTCTTGCCATAAAATTTTATCGACATGCAAACATTTGAGTCGACACAAAACAAATTACAGGCGCGACCAGACAACGCCACTCCTACTCGAGGTCTACCCCACGCCCCTTCGCGAATCACGTGACTCGACTCAACCAATCGCTAATTTTCGTTGCATCAGCGTTGCACCTGAGGCCCGATTTTCTGGGTTACCCTCGCTAAAATTACTTTCACTGATAGAAATGGCAAGAACAAACGTATTTACCTAGAAAAATATCTTTGGTGTTCGTTTGGCGAACGAGAGAGAAACGAAGACGAGGAGTAACAAATAAATTTTTGTATCGTTTGTTGCTTCGAAATCGGCGGGGCTCAAACGCCAGATGGAAAAACTAGAAAAAAGTCTATAGAGAGGAAGAGAGAGAGAGAGAAAGGAAAACGAGGATGCAGGAAGAGTTGCGGTCCTCGTACGGGAAATACGGTCGAGTGGCCCTCCAAAGCTCCTTTTAACCCTCTCTTTTCCTTTCTCTTTGTCCCTTCTTTCTTTTCCTTTTTTTCTTTTTTTCGTTCACATTCCTACAGTTATGAACGTTAATAATGGCAGAACGTTATTGCATTATTCTGTCCGAGTGGCGAGTGGCTCGATCGTACGGAGAGATATTACTGTGTGCACACTTCACGTTTTCAGTTCCATTACGCTATGATTACACGGAGTATCGCGAACGAACGTTCCGCCCCAGCTTTTTAACGAAGAATCGACGCGGTGAAACGTCGAATCCACCGCTGTGTTCGAGCTTTTTTCCCACTCGACTCGATATACATATAACCTTCCGCTGCCCTGTTCTCCTCGATCGCGACAGCGTTCCATCGGGAATTACGGGTGGAGGGTGTCTCGATGATAATTTCCATGGCAAGTAGGAGGGGCAAAGAAATTATCGGCGAAATTATCGCGATTACGCTGACGTTATTAGGGGTTGTTTGATGGGCTGGATAACAGGAGGATAATATTTTGTTATTACGTGCGTGATTACCCCTTTCCGGGATTGTAAATACGTATCATACGTATGTACGAATATACTTGTCTAGTATAATAATCATTTCTCTCGGGATTTATCTCGAATTTTGCTCTTCGAGAGTCAATAACGGCGTGCTTGTTAAGTTTTTCTAAGTTGCGAATCTGTTTTCAAATATTGACGATTGGTTCTATTTAAAAGTGAAACTTGTAATTCACAAGTGGAATTTATTCTCAAATGTTGAAATTCTGATTGGTTACGTTTAGAAGTGAAACTTGTAATTCATGTGTTTCCTAGAAAAGATTTGTAAAAAAGAAGAAGGGTGTTCTAAATGTCCGAGCAGGAATATATTCGCGTAACAATTATCTATTAACGCTCGTACTAAATTATGAACGTAGATATTACAGTATTTTTTTAGCAGAAGATTTGGAGAATTATTGGAGAATGATTAAAAGTTTTAAAAGTGCTTCTCTTTTCTCTGAATTTGATTTTCGATCAATTACATTGACAATTCCAGAATTTATAATTTGATCAGCGATTTGTAATTCAGTTCCTTTTCGAAAAAGGCGAGATAATAACTGGGACAAATTTTCAGAAAATATTTCAATGATATTAACGAAAAGCAGGGACGATGTTAACAAGAAACGCTCACGTACTAAATAAGTAATGAATTGAATTCTGCGAGCTTGACAAACTAAATGGACTGTATGATTAATACATCAAACGCGTTAATACATCAGGTACATTACAGCTGCCCCTGCAACGTAATTTATGTTTTGCGTTTGTCGCACGTGTCAGCAATATGCCAGAAAAATTCACACTGGCTAGCACAGAAAACTCTGAACCAGCAATGCACACTTGGAAAGTCGAGAAGCAGCTGAGTAGGTTGTAAAAATGATTACACCGTTTGCATATCTTGCAGTGAATGGTTATTTGAAGTGGTGACGTTAATTAATTGAATTCTGCGTTTGACATGTCAAATGGATTCTGTGATTAATACATCAAATGGATTCTGCATCCAGCACGGAGTACACACACACACACACACACACAGGTACGGGGATATCCCCCGTGCGTAAATAACGAGACACTTGCAGAAAATGAAATGCCTTTGAGACACGATTAAACGTTATTAATTCAGTTCGATGGAATCTAATTTTGTTGGCAGAGCCACCAACGTTGGCAACGAATTATTTATTTTTACATTAACTTTAGGAAACTACACGCGATAACAATGCAGGATCGCGCAAAATTCATTAAATCGATCGTTAACTCTTCGCTAGAATATTACGTTACGCAAATAATCTTGCAATTAATAACGAAATGATTGGTTCGAAGAAGATAACATATCGAATAAATACACGAAAAGGTAAAGACGAATTTTGTTGCGTGCCCCCTCGTTCAGATAATTTGATAATTTTAATTTCAAAGGATTAATTGATCGATGCGCGTGCACGTGTTACATTTCATTTTCATTGTGAAATTTCGAAGGTATTATTATTCCAGCAATGTTGTACTTAAACATGATACTTTTGTTATAATAACCGAAATTTTTTTCACGAATGTGTAATACCGATATCACGTCGTGTGATTTATGCGCTGTAATAACTTCGCGCGAGTACGATGTCGTCGTATGACGCGAATGGATTAATTAGCATAATCCCTTAAGGAACTGAGTGTACCTTGCATCGTTCTCTCTGTCGAAAATACAAAAGTACTTCGTTGGAAATATTTGCTTTATTTATAATTGTAGGAAATTTCCAAGTGCAAAATTGAACGGAACACGCTTTATTTTTTCGTAAACGTAGCGTTTCTAGTGCTGAAGATTCTGTTCTTCAAATTTCTGAAATTTGACTCGAAAGATGAGTGTTAAATCGCAAAACTTTTTTCAAATCACTCGGTCATTATTTTTCGTTTCATAATCAACTTTCTGTTGTCCTCGCCAAAAACCAGAAACATGAAATTCACACGAAAAAGATAAGAAACTTTCAAATTACTTCAAGTCACTATTTCGTGGATCGAACGAGTTGATCAAAATCAGGTTCCTCTCGTCTTCGCCAAGAACCAGAAATATAAAACACGCAAGAAAAACTTCATTAATTCACAATTTCAATTCAAAAAAAAGAAAAAGACTCCAACTGAATCCCTCGCTCGAAGCCTCTAATTGAAACCCACCGCAACATCGCCTACCGCAAGTGCTCCGCCCGCCCTCCTTCCTCCTCGTTTCATCACATCCGACGCAACATTCTTGCAAATTTGTCGCGTCAGTTCGAGCCGAATTCTCGAGGACGAGCGATCGAATTCACAGCGGACGGAATGGTGACAATGGGACAGTGCTCGATTCGCTAGACGCTCCAGATATCACGGAATTAGCCGGGGCGAGTCCATCGAACCAGGGGGTGAAAAGGAGTCAAGTGGGCCGGTTCGCCGCCTAAGCGGTGAATTAAATATAGCCATCGCGCGGCGGTCGAGTGGCTGTTCGATGAGTGTGGTCTAAAAAAGGCATCCCTGGAACACCCTTCTTTCGCGCCACCTCCACCTCCCCCCCTCTTGTTCATTCCTCTTGTTCCAGCCGCGTGAATCCCAAACCCTCTCGAATCGTCGTACCACCGTCACGCGCCAGACGGAGCGGGTCTTCCGCTCCTTCCTCTTGAGGGGTTTTAGGTTCGGGATGCACGATGGAAGGATGGATAGACTTGAAAGAGAGAAAGTTGCGTTTATAGGATGATGTTGGAAGGACGAATGGACTTTGGGATCGTGAGAGAGAGAAGAGGAAGAAAGGCACTTCTTCTCGTCTCGGAGTCATTGCCTAGACTCATCCACATGTCTCAGTGGGACTGGCTGATGGCAGGCAGCGCGACTCTTCTTATTATTACCCACAGGAACGCTTGTTATTGTAACTAAAAACCGCTAAGGCTGGCACGACCACCCATCCCTAGCGTGGTTTCGCACACTGCTTGCTTAACGTCGGAGATCGGTAGGACCTCGACGCTAGGCGCGCAGCCACTTGCGGCTTGTGCCAGGCAGTGTTCGAAACTCGTAGTTGAGGAATCCTAGGCCGCTACACTCTTATCATCATCGGACTCGTCTGTTTGTTCGAGAGAGGGGGGGGGGAGGATTCTGATAACGCCGCGGCATCGGTTGGTCGACGGGTTACCGCGGTGTTTCAGAGAAATTTCATTCCGCGGAATAATTCCGCAGCGAGCGCGGAATTATTTTTCCACCTCAATTTTTTTGCACCACCGTTATCACGTTGTTCCGTTTCACCTCGAACACGTTATTACGGGAATAATTTTTTGTTTCAACTCGGCAGGAATTTAATTTCAATTCTGAGAATTATCGATTTTAGTTTGATTCGAACCGAGGAGCGTTATTTGCATTAATTCGCGATTTCTTTCCTCCCGATTTATGCTTTTTAACATTCTCGTTGAACCATGATTCTTTTGTTATCATCGCGGGGTAGGGAGAGTCTGTATCACAATGATTCAATGAGTGCGAACACGTATCGAACAAATACATCCTTCGTTATTGGTATTAAACTTTCGGTAATTTCAACCAAATCCGAATGGTTAATTTTCGCGAGGAAGAAATCCTCCCCTCCCTACCCCTCTTCGGGACAGGGGGTGGAGGAAATATGTTCATTTTTAATACGGTGAAATTCAGCGACGCGGCGTCGAAAGAGAATTTCGCGAAATCCTATTTCACGGTCCGCGGAATTCCCAATCCCACTCGTCTCCATAACGCCGCGTCCGATCGCCGCGCGAGATTCAATTATTCCCGCCGCGCCGGGTTATCTACATAATAACCGCGGGGGATCCGATTAAATCGGTAAATCGTGTCGGAGCCCGGTATCCGTGGCCCGCTTGTTAATCGCGTCTTTCGCGGAACGTCGTGCGCGATATCTCGAAACACAAAAGGCGTTTCGCAGGCAGAAAAGATTTAGCGCTGGTTCCACGTTTACCCGTCGGTGAATCACACAACCTGCCACGCGTTTATCCGTCGATCGGACAGCGGCCAGTGCAATTCGTCATCTCTACCTGACCGGTCGCGCCTGGAAATTTACAAAGCCGCGAATTACGCCTCTTAGCTGTGGCACTGCTTTCAAAAGCTAAAACGACGCGACGACGATTAGATTACGCTCGTAGGTTAAGCACGGATGCTGTAAAATCGAATTCAGTTGAGAACCCCAGTTTTTCTTTCGAGATATCAATGATTAATTATAATTAATTACAATCGATATTAATAGCAAGAAAATATTTAGAAACGATGGACCGAATATTTTGTAGTCAAGTTTTCTCCTAAGAACAGATTTAAAACACAATTCTATCCGAGCAGAGATATTAATTTCGACAAAAAAATACCTGTATCTTTTCAGCAGTTATAAAAAAGGAGGAGAAAATTTGAATCGTGGTACGTCAAAGAACATATCATTTCGTTTTTCACATGGTCGTTTGTAAAATTTTTTTTCCATAAGAGAGAGTTCATGAATAACTTGTATTCAGAGATTTATACTCAAAATACCACGAGTATGATTCATCGAATAATAAAATAATTTCCAACATTCGCGGAGATTATTTCATTTCATCCGCGCGAAACATTTTGAAATTTCGTGAAAATTAATACTCGAAGAGACGAGTAAACGTAACGAAAGCTGAAATTTGTAGCGCGGTTTGTAGTTTTGAATTTGTTAGATCAATTATTAGCGATAAACACCGCAGGTGCGGTGTCTGTCGTTTCTGAAACAAGTCGCGCTTGCAGGGAGTGTACCCCCGGGTGAAAACGATCCGATTTTAATAAACAGGAGGACGAGATGGCGCGAAAACGCGACACCAGCCCGCGAGAGAGCCCGCCAATTTCCGCTTCCACCCCCCCATAATATCTCGCCGATTACAACGTTGTTTCCCCGGGATGGGTTGGCAAACCCGATTTGTTGTGTCAAGCTGACAGCCGAGACGAACTTTAACATGCAATAACGAGCGTGTACGCGTTGACACGGCGTCGCGATGCCTAACGCCGCTGCCAACGCGGTGATGGATTAGATGCGTGGAACGACGCGTCACGGATACCAGATGAAAATCTGATTCGAAACGTGTACACAGCCACCGAGAGACGGAGAATTCTGCACTTCTCTTTATCTCAAATATTTCTGGCGAAATTTTGGTGGCAAATTTGTTTCACGAATTAACACGATAATTTTCTGTGATTTTTTCTTTTCTTTTTTTTTTTTGATTAACAACAGCGAATTGTGGATTCTCTACAGTGGATCTGCGGAAAATTACGCGACACGTGACAAGTAATTTGGAAAATTTTATAAAGTATTTCCAACAGATGTGATATTTATGTCGAGTCGGTATAAATGAAAGAAAGATCTTTCTAAATTTACGATGAGAATTTGAAATTTCATTATCGCGACATATATTCGTATACGATTTTTTTGTGTCTAGTTAAATTCATGGGGGAAAATGCCCCGAAGATTTCTGGAAATAGAATTTAACGTTTGAGGAAGGTTGAAGACATTTTTCATTTCGCTTGTGCAGTCTTCTTCCGTTCGTAAATTATTTAAAAAAATATAAAAAATTACTGATAAAGATTATTGAAATTCTGCGAATGCAACTGAATATGATGATGCTTAATGTACAATAACTTATATCACACCATATCACGTGATGTACAATATTTTATATATAATATCTTGATACATAACATACAATATAATGACTTTATGTATAATATTTTTAAATATATATATTACACATGAAATATGAAATATACGAATTGAAACGAATTTAACAAAATATACAATTTATATATAATTATAACAACACACAATACGTACTTAGTAGTAATACATAATCTAGTACGATATGATACAATATATTGTATTACGACATAGTTATTATATTGTATATTATAATACACAATATTGTAAAATGATATGTGATATTTTTAAATATATATTTTATGCGTAATCATAAAATATGTAACACATAATATACATGCATAATACATAATACGATGCGATACAATATAATATATATCGTATACAGTTATGATATAAATGTAATCGCGACAGTGTCAACAAGGTTTCAAAATATTATATTTTTCCCGCAACGACACATTAATATGACACGAAAATCTTTAACAAGTGTTCGACACACGACGAACATCAGTATCACACGTGCTCTTCTCTCTGTACAATTTCGGGAATAGTGAAACTCCGTTTACCGTGAAATTTCAATTTGACCCACATAATATTGCCGATTGCCGTTTTCGCGAGCGAGCGAGTGAATTACC
>KQ435922.1:4263785-4275543 GCA_001276565.1 Melipona quadrifasciata | reverse complement strand
ACTTTTGACGAAACATTCGTACGTATTTTTATCGTCATTATTTTATCATCCATCCACGATTTCACGAAAATCGTTCCTCTTTGTAAAACGTACTATTCCTCCGTCGTTCGTTAATTAAAAACTTACACGCGACTTAAATCTTTATCAAACGCGATATCAGTCGCAGCTGAAACAGCTTCTCGTTACATTACAAAGCACTCTTTCGAAATTCCATTCGTGTTCCAAATACGCCAACAGTGACGCTTCTTTCAGGAGGGAGACACGAGTTTAAAAGACGTCTACTTTCCAAGGGGACACGTAACTTCGCTTAGTGTCCGTTCACGGCGAAGCAGGGACACTCGGGCGAGAGAAATAGTCGGAGAACGGAAGAGGAGGAAGTGGAAAAAGGCATCGAGACACTGGACGAAATAAATAAATAACGAGTTCCTATTTAGTGTCCAAAATATACAAAGTAAAGTGTTTATCCAAAGGGCGTCGGTATAAGAACTGACTTTAACAAATTATCCGTCTTTCGTTTCTTCAGTTTGACTTGTTCCTTGGAGTCAAATTGGCGCAACAAGAAAAAACTGCACGACTTGTGCTCCAGTACGATTCGTCTCGCTGAAAGGCCCAGAAGCAACTGTTCCGACTAGGAAACAAAGACGACCTTTTTGCCATAAAATTTTATCGATATGCAAACATTTGAATCGATAAAAAACAAATTGCAGGCACCAGACAACGCCACTCCTACTCGAGGTCTACGCCACGCCCCCTCGCGAATCACGCGACCCAAATCAACCAATCGCTAATTTTCGTTGCACTAATAGCGTTACATTTGAAGGAGGCCGATTTTCTGGGTTACCCCCTAAAATCACTTTCAGTGATAAAAATAAGTAACCGAATTGGCAAATTTTTTCGAATTTTTTCAAGTGCTCAGTTGTTCAATCACGACGTGAAAAATTCACCTCTATCCTTTTCTTAACGTGATACGCGAGTTAAATCGATAAATGAAACGACTTTTCCATTCTTAGTACTTATTACTTCCGTAGTGAACTCATTTTTGAATCACTCGTGAATCGAGGGGCTCGTAAGTGAGTACAGTAATCGCTGTACTCAATAATATCAGACTAATGCATAAATATCCGCAATTTATTACCGACGAACGCACAATTATATCGAGAACAAATTTTTTTTCGTAGCTAGAGTCGCAAAGAATGTAAAAATTCATAATCTATTACGTCGTTTGCTCCTTAACAAATGTACAATCGCGTCGAGAGGAAATTTTTAGGTAGGGAAGAAGGTGGAATTGCCCCAGAGCTATAGTCGCGAAGAATGGCGATCGAGAGAGATATAAATATATAAATAGATAAACCGAGAGAGAGAGAGAGAGAGAGAGAGAGAGAGAGAAAACCAGCGTGACAGGTTGGGTTAGAGAACGAAGGGTAGAGAGCGAGTATCGCGACACTCCATCGCGGGTCCAGAAATCGATACCACGATGGGGGATGGCCAGGGGATGGTGAGGACGATGCCTCTTCGCTGTCCGTATTTTTTTTTTTCTTTTTTCTTCCTTTCGCGCGAAAGCGTCGATCTTGCCAACCCGCGTACCACCACGTGGCTTTCGAGCTGCGGCTCAACGTCCGCGGCATGATGAATTTTCGATCTGTTTGGCAAGCGATCGTTGTTAACATTTCGCCGACGGCGGAATCTACCTATCCGCCGTGGTAATTCTAGCTCGTGTTTGCTCTGCGCGAACCGACGCCGATGCTCGCGCAGAGTTCCTGGTCGTTTGATGGAGAACGGTGGGATTTAATGGAAGACAAGCACCGTTACCGCGAGTTTCTTTCGTTTCAATCGCTAATGGAGGAATTTTCTTTCCTATTTTTATCCGTTTCTTTTTTTTCTTTAATCGACGAACGATTGCTCGAGATTTTAGGTTAGGTTTAGGCGTGTTGGAGTTTCTTCGCGACGAAAGCGACACAATTTGAGAAAAAATTTGCAAAATTGATCTTGCGTTTGAATTTCGGAGTCAAAAATTTTTTTTTCACTTTGCATTGCGGCTTCCAAGGAAACAGTTTCTTTTGGAAAATGGCAAAAAAGTTTCTCAATCACTTAACATGGCGGATGCATGCGTGCTAACAGCGACTTTATGATTCATGATTAGGCTTCGCCAACATTTGATTTATCATAGTTGTAGCATCAATGCGAGTCTGAATAATCAAACAATAAAACTAACTGTTGCGACACTTTAACATTATTCAAAACGTTACGTCCACGCGTCCGAGGAATCGTAAAGTCGCTGTTAGAACGCGCGAAACTTCTCTGCCATTTTCCAACGAAACTGTCGGGAAAAGTTTTACTTTCGTGATGAGTTCTTCGCGCGTATTTCCATCGAACCGAAGATTTTTCTTTCTACCCACGTTACAAATATTTGTTCCACAAATTCGATGAAGTCAAAATTTGAAAAAAAAAAAAAAGTAATTTCGTAATTTTTAGCAACTCGTGACGTTAATTCCTGGAAAAGAGAAGACACGGGCAAAGAGGAGGGAATACGAGTAAACGTTAGACGGTTCGAAGGAGGATAGCGAAGCTAGGAGGTTTTCTATCCGGTTGGTTTTTCCAGTGGCGGCGAGTGCACTACAATTATTGGCGCTTCGCGTTCAATGACGGCGCCCGGGACTTAATTGTCCGTTAATTAACTGCGAGAAATTAATTAACACTTGATTCAGCTCGTTACAAAGTTGTTCAAACGCGGGCAAGTTATTCGGTCGTGCATTCCGCCGTGGCGAACCCGGCTTGGCAAACATTAATTCCCCGGCTTATCGAAATTCTAATTCTTGCGCGTGCTCTAACTATTGTTAATTAAAGAAACGGCGCGCCTTCGCCATCGAGGATTCCAATTAAAATAAATAAACCTCCTCCTGCACTATGGTGCTTGGCTCGTATTTAACTTGTTCCCTCTCTCTTTTACTTAGCCGGCAAAATGTTTGGAATAGAGATGATTAAAAAAATTTTCGAACGCCTATAGTTAACGTTGTGAGTGAAAATAATTGCTCCGCTCTCTCTTTTTCTCTGTCTCTGTCTCTGTCTCTGTTCTCCTCGTTTCGCCCGTGTAATAAAACTAATCAAAGGTGTTTCTAATTTTTCGAGGAACTTGGAGGACCAGAGTAGAAAAATTGAATCAATGAAATTAGAACGCAAGGGACGGGAATAGATCTATGTTTCATTAAAGATCATTCTGTAAAATTACTCTAGGAAATTAGAACCAATGCGCGTCAAAGCGTATTCTGCACATAAATCGCTGTAACGTTCAAGTCATAACAGTTAAAATAAATAGATTTATGCAAATATGTTATTCCGTCTAAACAGAAATCAATATCGAATTTTGACAAAAGTTGACCAGCATCTTTCGCGTAATTGCGAGGAAAGGAAATCTGGGATCAAATTGACGAGCCTGGTTGTTGTGACTTCAGGAGTTTCACGTGAGAATCAGAGATACAAAAATTACGTGGAACAAGCTGCGCCAAGTGGCGAAGCGAATTTTTGCCTGCGTGTATTTTTCAAATACATTCCATAAAGTTTGTACGAACGTCCGCCGTCTGATTACCTTCCTTTTTTACCTCCTTCTCGGCTTTAATATTCATTCGAAATTTTTTCCCACGTTCCGAGGATACTCGCGCGGATGGAAACGTTACGTTGATACTTGGAGAATTGATGTATGAGAGGCAAAGTTCCCCGCGGAGTTGAATTAAGGCGCGCCGGTAGAACAAACAGCGGAAGTAGAAGAGAACCGGCTTTGGTCAGACATCAAATCTATCTTCCGTTCGAGTAGTTAACTCTCGCCTCGATATCTTGCGCAACGATGCCACTTTTATTCCATTCCGACCTTTGTTAAATTCGCGCCAAGTTGTGGAATGTTTTGTTACATATTATAAATGTATTTTTCATATTTTTCAATATTTCACCATGTTAATGTTAAAATGAAGTTTTAAGACCGGCATCGATGACAGTTAATTATTGCAGAATGTTTCATCGTCGAAGTTATAAAATCTTGTTGTCACATTAAATGAAATATATTTAAAGAAAACATTCTACAACTCCGTTTCAATAATCACCAGTCATCAATCATCGCGAGATTAATTCCAATCTTTTCAAATTAATTCGAGGTCCCGAATCGAGGTCCTGCTCTCAAATTTTACAAAAAATCGACCCTGCAACGAACAATCGATCATCGAAGCGAAAGAAAAAAAAACACACACACACACACACACACAGGGAGAAACGTAAAAACAGAAATTTAAACCAAACCATTTTCCATTCATCCCTCGTCTTCCGAACCGAGCCACTCCATTACCATTAATTACTCAACAAAATTCCACTTTGGCGAAGCTCTTCGTTACCATCGGCCGGAAGCAAGAGGAATAAGCAGAGGCAAAATCTCGACAGAGGCACACACCGCAGAGACTTATAGTACGATAATTAGCGAACAGGCGACTCGTCAGCGTTTTCAGATCCCGGCGCGATTTCCGCTGACTTCCACCCCCTCGTTCGTCCAAAATTAACCGATAAAAGCAACTCCCACCCCCTCCTCCTCCATCCCGCGATCGTTTCTCGCTTAAATATTTGAAGAATATCCTCAGCTCGGCTTCGATTCTTGCCTACGTCTACCTTGCGAGTCGTCTTTGTCGTCGTCGTCCTCGTCGCTCCTCGTCGATGTCTCAACGCTATCCCTCGTGTCGCTTTCCCCACGGACAATTTCCATCCGAACGGTCGTTGCCTCGGAACTTTGTGGAAAGGAGCGAAAAAGCCTCGAGGACGATTGCCTCGATCAGAAATCAATAGGCCCGTCTACAGCTTACGTGCATGTCAACGACGAGCCCCTCTTTCTCGAGTGCAACGTTCGTCGTGTGTCGTCGGCACCACGCGATCGCGATCGCGAGATGATTTACCAGGCTGCTGCCTGTTTTTTCCCCCTATTCCAACAGGGTTTCAGATTTGTCTGAGATTTGACTGCCAACTGTGTTGGCAAATTTGGCAAATCTGGCGACAGGCGGAATTTCGGGAGTTTGGATTTCAGAATTTGGAGGCTTCGAGTTTCCAAGCGTCGAAAAAGTTCGAGCTTCGTCGGGACGAAGAGGATTTATAGAATTTTTGAACCTTCAGTATTTCAGGGAGTGTTTTGGAATTTCGGGACGTTGGAATTCGAGAGTTTTTCGGATTTTAGAACTTTCAGCGTTTCGGGGTACTTGTTGTTAGTGTTTCGGATTACTGGAAACGTTGGAAATCGGGAATTTGCGAACGTTTGAGAGAATTTCCAGTGACTCGGAATGTTGGTTTTCAGGGTGTTTCGGAATTTTAGAATTTTTTAGAATTTCACAACTTTCAGCGTTTTCGGATACTTGCTAGAATTTCCAATTTCACCGAACGCGATGTCTCGGAATGTTTCCAACTGTGGAAATCCTAGATTCAAGATTTTCGTTCCACGAGAGGTGATCCAAGATTTCTCTATCCTCTCCAACCACCAAAGTGGTTAAAATTTCTCAAAGTACAATTCTGCAGATTTACAACGTTCCATTTCTCGGACAATTTTTACGAAATGCACGAACAAAAATTTCTGTCCTTTGTCTTATTACAAACTCAGCTCGTTTCATCTTTCGCTCTAAATCTTTATACTCCTCATCCCTGCGAATCTTACAAAGAAATTACAAGATGCCGAAGAATGTCAGCGTACCCAAAATCATACTCGTCGAACTCGATCGTTCTCTCCTGGCTATCGATAAACCTAACATAAAATGAGAGTCACTGAGAGAGAAAGAGAGACAGAGAGAGAGAGAGAGAGAGCTGTTCGGTGGGCCCGGCCAGAGTTGTTGGCACAGTGCTCGTGATCGATTACTCGTCATCCGTGCGCGATGTCCCGAGTTCGACGCCCACCGCCCGCTGCCAAACCAAACGTACTTCTTCCTCTTTTTTCCCCACCGGCAACCCCTTCTCGCCTATCCTCCTACTCGAGCCCCGTTGTCTCCCGCTCTCTTTTCCCCTGTTCTACTTCCAACCTACCGGTTCCACAAACCTTCCTCTCTCTCTCTCTCTCTCTCTTTCCTTCGTTTTATCGATCTCCTCACTCTCTCTTTCTCTCGTTCGACACACGTAGAAAACGATCACGTTGTACACGATGGACGTTTCGCACACCCAAAGGCGATTCTTTCTTTTTTCTTTGCCGCCGGGACCGGGTTCCGCCGGAAGAGAACGTGAAAGAGACGTAGAGAGAGAGAGAGAGAAAAGAGTCGATCTCTGCCAAATCAAACTTAAGCCGCTCAGCCTGCCCGCGCGCGCGTCTTTCGTCCCGAAAGCCGGACATTCGGAATATGGTTCGCCGCGCGTTCGAAGTATCGATCGTAGGTGACTAGACACGACCGAGCCGACGCTCCCGTTTTTATCTCCTTTCGATTCTTCGACGCGCAATTCTCTCCCGTTTGATTGTTTCTCCTTTTTTCCCCTTTCCGTCCCTGTCGGAGACAGACTCTTCGGGAGTTGTTTGGGAGTTCCTTCGAGCCCTCGGAGCCGGATTTGTCGTGGATCGGACAAGTAAGTTGAAAGTTTTGCGAATGAAGATTCAGTTGACGTTTGAACGGTGAATTTTATCGAGATCTCGAAGGGGATAACCAGTTTCCCGAGCGGAAATTAAATGTGTTACGTTGGAAGTTAAATTAGAAATTAGGTTAAATGATGTTAGAAGTTAAGCTAGAAAATGAAGTATAGAAAATAATCAAATTAGAAAATGAGGATATAGTATAATTATATTTTACTGTAATTTAATAAAACGATAAAATAAATATAATATAATGCAAAATAAAAAAATAGAATGTAATATAATTTTTCTAAAATGCATGATATTTTGAACTTCAAAGAAAAGATTATGGCAAAAAAAAATTGCGGATTTAATTTAGTAGAAAGTGATTATTTGGAAGTCCTAACTGACGGTGACGTTCCTCTTTCTCAGAAAGACGTGCCAAAATGTTTCGTCTAAAAATTAACTGCATTGAATTAAATGTTGAACTGCGCGAATGAAAATTGAAAAAAAAAATATATATATATATATAAAGTTACTGGTAGAGTAGACTTTGGAGTGCAATTCATGCATTTACATATTTACGCGACGTAAGTAAAAGTCAACATTTGAAAATCATTATACTCCGTCACGAACTCGATTAAACAACGTTTCAACGGGCATTAAATTTCACGGAAAATTAAATCTGCAGCCAGAGTGTCTTCCGAATACCAATCACTCGTGCAATTTGAAATTTAGAATATTGCGTTAAACGCCGTGTATTATCGTTGAAATTCTCGAAAGTCGCAGAAAATAACGGGAGGACAACTAGTAGTAGAAGTATACGGAAATGCAACTATACGTCTCTCCTTCGTTTGAAATTTCAATCGATAGGTAATCGAGACTGAGCCGATCGTACGTGTTATTTTTATTCGAGATAAAAAACACACACACACACACACGCACACACAGAGAGACGCATGAAAACCGCGAATGTTTCCAGTGGGCGTATATGACGAAGTTTTTATCGAAAACCACATACTCCTGGCAGCGTAAATATATCGCCTGCCCCGTCCTTAATTAAAACGTAGAATAACAAACAAAATGCCGGTGCAAATAAAACTCAATATCGGAATTAAAAGTACGCGCAATGATGATCCAGCGGTGATGCTCTTGATTTACATCGGCGATTCTCCTAGCGATTCTCGAATTATTTTAATCCGAGTGAAACTTCCGATCCGAGCGAGTGGTGAATTTTACTGGGAGTAACAGTTGTTACAGAACTCAATAACAGAGAAGAGAGAGAGAGAGAGAGAGAGAGAGAAATGTTTTCAAAGTGATGATGTTCCAGGGGAAATTGGATCGAAGAATTGTCAGAATTCAGAGCTCGGGATTATTAGACTCGAGGCTTGGAGATTAGAGTTGTTGGACTTAGAAATTTAGAAACCAGAGCTGTCAGAGTTCAAGATGATCAAACTTCAAAGTTCAGAAAATAAAAATACTCGGAATTTAAAATTGTTAGAGTTTTGAATGCAAAATTGTTGGACTTAAAAATTTAGAAATTTATGGAAATTATTGGAGTTCAGAATTGTCAGAGTTTGGAATTTCAGAGGTTAGACTTAAAAATTTAGACACCAGAGCTGTCAGAGTTCAAGATGATCAAACTTCAAAGTTCAGAAAATAAAAATACTCGGAATTTAAAATTGTTAGAGTTTTGAATGCAAAATTGTTGGACTTAAAAATTTAAAAATCTAGAGTTATTGCAATTCAGAATTGTCAAGTTTGGAATTTCAGAGGTTAGACTTAAAAATTTAGAAACCAGAGCTGTCAGAGTTCAAGATGATTAGAGTTGATCAAACTTCAAAGTTCAGAAAATAGAAACACTCAGAATTTAAAATTGTTAGAGTTTTGAACGTAAAATTGTTGGACTAAAAAAATTTAGAAAGTTAGAATTATTGGAATTCAGAATTTGTCAGAATTTGGAATTTCAGAGGTTAGACTTGGAAATTAGAGCCATCAGAGTTTAGGATTGTTGGACTTAAAAATCCAGGAATTGGAATTACTTAGAATTTGGAACTGCTGGATTTAGAATCATTCGAATTTCGAACTCAAAATCTAGAATTATCAATTTTCAATCGCTGGAATTTACATTACAGAGTTTCTACACGCAACAATAAATTGCGAAATGCAAAAAATTCTCGAAAATTTCACTACAGAAAAAACCGAATTACTAATCTCCCGTGTAACAGTTAATTCTAAAACTACGCAGACTCTATGTACAAAAATCTCCAGTCCGATGGAAATGAAACTCCAAGTCCATCCAATTCACTTGCAACTCCTCGTTCATACTCCGTGTATGCAACGTCCCTGAATGCAACCCCTCACTTCCGAAACAAGCATGAAGCAAAATATTGTGCAAAAACCAGACCGGTCTCTCGTCTTATCCACCCTGTCATCGATTTTTTCAATAAACTAGCCGGCAAGCGAAACAAAAAACAAGCCCACTGCCGTGTCGCGTTTCCCCTTTGTCCCCGGACGTGAAACGGAATTCAAATTACTCCATAGACTTTGGAAAAAGATGGCCAGATTGGCCAGGGTCATTGTCTTACGTAGCTGCCATATAATAAGAGCGCTATCTGTCCATTAATCTAGACACAGTTCAGAGGCACGTGAACGCGTCCCCTAGGATACACAAACCCCTTTTCTTTCCCTCGATGGCCGCTATTATCGAAACTGGCGGCGTGGAGAGGGGAGAGGAAGGGGAGAGACAAAGAAAAAGGCCGGGAGACAAGAGGTCGCGCGAGGCTCCGAAACGAGAGAGTGAGCCCGGCACACCGGACGCGCGAGGACGCTTGCGAATTTTCCATTTCTTCCTGGCAATCGGCCATTTTGCCATTTCACTCGCCGTTACTCCTCGAGGAGAGGTATTTTTATTGGGCAGAAAAGAGTTCTGATTAGCCTGAGATAATTCCCTCTGAACTGTGTCGTACAGGGTGAAAGACCGAACGACACAAAACAAAAATAACTTTCACAAACACGCGTCTCTTTAATTTTTTACTATTTCATTTGTAAATATTATTAATGGATTCTTTTCAGAATTGTGCGTGAAAAAAATAACGAAATATCATGCGTGAAAAATATTAAAATTATAAATTAATTTCTACACTATTAGAATATAAATTAATTGGCACAGTATTGCAATATACAGCCGAAACGGTACATATTTTCTTTTCTCTTTTTCTGGTACTCTACGTGCAAACACTCGATAAAATATTGTCGAATTAAATTTTGTTAAAAATCTGTATCTGTATTAAAATGAAACCAAGTACATTGTTGTATGATCTTTAACAAAGTTACAAGAGATCAAAATATAGACACAATTTTTCATTTAAATTAATTGTGGCGCAACAGCGACTCTACGAGAATTTACATTTGCCGGAATACTGATGGTGACAAGGTCGTAAAATTATTTTCTGGTAAGTCAAAACATCCTACAAAACAGTGCACGTTTTCTTTTTTCCTTTTTCTGGTACTCTACGTGCAAACACTCGATAAAATATTATTGAATTAAATTTTGTTAAAAATCTGCATGTGCGTTCAGTTTTGCTGTAGCTACAGAGGGAGAATAATGTTGTATTAATTACAAGATATTATTCCGATATATGCGCCGGAATAATTTAAAAGGCCGGAATATTTGGTGAAAGAAAAAACCTGATGTGGAAATTTCGAAAGAGGTATTTAGTCGCTGAGAAAAATGTAACATGAAAGTATTGAATTACGATTTGTGAGAAGTTGAGATGAAATGTTCGATAAATTTTGACATAAGGAGAACTGTTAGAAAGGAAATTTTAGTTATTGTATGGCAGGGAAAATATTCGGGAAAAGGAAATCTCAGAACGCAAAAGTTTCAGTTATTCAGTACACTAGAATAATCGAAAAAGTTGAAATATCCAACGGGAGGAAAATTCAATAGAAAAATTTCAAAAATGTTATGCCGTGAAATGATTGGAGCGGCTGAGATAAAATTCGGAAAATTTTAATTTTAATTCGAAAAGGAGAATCTATCGCGTAAAATATTGTAGAATATTGTAGAATATTGTGAATATAGTCTTTGATTTTTGCAAATTTTGTAGTGAAAAATGAATCATAACACAGTAGACAGAAAAATGATGTTTAGAATTACTAAAGTGGTCGGAATGACCAACTTATAATTTTTGCTAGACGTTTTACAGACATAAGACAACTTTTAGAGATTTAAATAATTTTTCGTAAATTAATACATGAATAGAAACTCCGTTGCATTAGAAGGCTTTTTTATTTCTTTGCCTAGTTCTAGTGTCAATGTCTAGTTTTGTGTATCGTATCATTCTACGATAGCATTATTTCAACTTGTACAAATTACAGAAAAACGAACACACATTGTCACATCCATGTGTGAAATTAATATGACGAATTGCTAATTAACGTTGGTAAAAATTAATACTACGAATTAACGATTAACATTGCTAAAAATTATTATTACGAATTAATAATTAATATTACAAAAAATTAATAACACGAATTGACAATTAATATTACTAATTAATATTAATAATATTATTATAATTAAAAATTAATATCAATAACATTACGATTTCAAGGAAGATCGACTCACCGATCAGAAGAAGCAGCGCCACGATCGAGTCCATTCCCAATGCCGAGATTCTTTGAAACGCGATCAATTCAACGCATTCTCGGAACATTCCTGCAACAAGAGTAATCAGTCGGTTAACGGATCGCGGCAAAAAGCCAGGGTCATAGAGTCAGCAAATACCCTGGAACACCCTGGCGCGTGTTTTGCCACGGTGAAATTTCGGCGATTTCTTGCTCCGGCGTCAGAGACCGGATGGGAATGGGTTTTCCAACGATTAATTAGGATAGACGGTACCAACAGGGCTCGGTGATGTATCGATGTTCGGGTGTTAAATACGCCCACTGCCCTCGTTTATTCGATAAATTTGGCTAGAGAGCTTCCGGGATAGAAATCTGTATTCGGTATATATGATCACGTGTAACGTTCTAACATGGGGATAGACACACAGAATTACGCTTAATTGCGTGCATGAATATTGGATTGGCCAACAAGTAATTGCCAGAAGTTTTCTTTTTCAAACAGATGGACACGTACGTATGCGAGTACATGTCCTTAAAGTGTGACCAATTGTGCAATCTGACGTCTGACTGTTCAACCTCGTT
>KQ435922.1:4245615-4260355 GCA_001276565.1 Melipona quadrifasciata | reverse complement strand
ATCCTTTTCAGTGATAAAAAAAAAATTGTGGTTTTGGTGGCCAGCTAGGTCTACTGAATACTCCACGCTGCGCGTGACTTCCGGGTTATGGTCGCGTCGAGTTTTGCGCGAAGTTTTGGAAAGGAGCGTGTGGTGGCCGGCACCGAAAACACATTTCGTTGACCGGGCTGAAAAGCAAGGGGGATGGTTACGGTTGCAACGGAGCCCGGAAGCGCGACGGCGGTCATTTTTCACGGCACGGACGTCCGTTTCCGGTCCACGATCGCCGCGAGATACAAACAAAAATGGCGCAGGAAATATGCAGGGAATGAATAGTGGCTTCGAGTCGAGTTGTTCCTCCTGTGTAATAGCTCTCTCTCTCTCTCTCTGTCTCTCTCTCTCTCTCTCTCTTGTTCGCTTTCTTTTTCGCTTTTCGTTTGTTGAAGAGGGTTGAAGCTTGAGGAATAACGAAGATAATAGGATGGTTTGTTGCTGTTGTCTAATGGCTTTCGTCGTGTGTTTAACGCGAGAGTAAAATGTAGAATTCCTACCAGAGGAGTAGAAGGTAGTTTAGAATGAAAAATTAGGATGAACGTTTTCACGAAAAATTGTGTACATACTCGAGTCTCGCTAACATATCGAAGTGTCAATCACCGATTTTAATGAAATCTTGGCATCAAATTCGTAGTTTTCGAAGAAATATTTGACGCGTGTTTTTTTTTTTTTTTATTCGCAATCATTCGCGACAAACATTCTTTTGTCCATCACTGTCACAATAAAATAATTAGAATAGACAGTTTAAAATAGACTGAATCACTAAAAGTATATTACAGCAAATGTTGAATAAATACACTTACACGTTTAAAGTTAAATTACTTTAGTTTCTGTATGAATGGAAACTTAATCTGTTCGAATTAATCGTGCAATCGCTCCAAAATTTTGACCGGATAAATTTCGAGGTAAAAACACATTAGAGCACTTAAAAACGTACTCAACGTGAAATAAAGATTCACGAAAAGTGAAGTACATGGAAATATATCGCCAGCGAATGATTTAGACACCAACGACAAATATCGCCTCGGTCTTTTCCCTTGTCGATCCTATTTTCTCTGCCGATTTATGGCGCGTGTACAAGAATTTACTGTTAAGGGTCTTGTTTCCTTACGAATCCGCGACACACCAGCTTGACTGAGGTAAACCGAAAAAAGAATGATTTATGATCCAGCGCGGTTCTTCTGCCAAGCAAAATTCTCTCGGCGAAATCGATCGTCGCGCGATCAGGCGAAGTGTCGTGCGAAGAATTTAAAATTTGGCCGTTTCACGACGTGGGAGTCGGATAAGTTAAAAATTGTTCCCCTAGATGAAAATTTTCGAGAATGTTCGCTGTGACAAGAAATTGAAAATCTCTGATATTTCTCAGAAAGGTGAAAGAAAGTTCGCTCGACTCGTTTGCTTACAGTTATCTTTCTCATGATTGTAATTGCTACGAATGAAAAACTTGAGAGGAAGGATCGCTGGTGTTTTTTAGTATGGAAAGTTGTGCGAATTCTAGTTCAAATGTGAAAAGCAGTATTATATACTTCACGTTTGAGTACCAGAAACTCGTAGCTTTTACTTCGAATCGTAGCTTTTATTGATATGCAAACATTTGAATCGATAGAAAACAAATTACAGGCGCGATCGCTCAATACCAGACAACGCCACTCCTACTCGAGGTTCTACTCCACGCCCCCTCGCGAATCACGTGACCCAAACCAACCAATCGCTAATTTTCGTTGCATCAGCGTTGCACCTGAAGAGGTCCGATTTTCTGTGTTACCCTCGCTAAAAAATTCACCGTCACGTACAAATCATCAATCACCCTCAAATCAATACTTGAACAACGAAATGACCCACAATTTTATGCCTTCATATTCTTAATTCAGAAAACACCCAAACAACCCCCGCATAATCCCTTCATTCCACATTAGAGCTACTCTTTCTATATTCCTTTTTGAAATCCCTAACAAAAATACTACTTCGCACGTTCCACAAAACGATTTACAAGCAGACTGTTCAAAATATTAATACTTAATAACATTTATAAATTAAATATAAAAGAATTTGAATATGGAAAAGGAAAAGAATAATGTGTCATCACAAGTAAATCCCCAATCACTCTCAAATTGAAAGACAAACACAAGGAAACAGTCCACAGTTTCTCCCCTCGCTGCCCCAACCCCGGAAGTCAACCGCACAAGGAACAAATACCCAAACAACCCCCATATAATCGCGCCAAGTCCCATCTACTCTCTCTCTACAACCATTAAACCTTATCTCCCTGCAATGAACGACGATTCATCTCAAAACTCAAAAAGAGAGAGAGAGAGAGAGAGAGAAAATCCCGCGTAAACCAGGAAACGGTAGTTACGTTGAAAACGATGGCGCGTATCGTACAGAGAGAAAAACACGAGAGGAAGATGGATAGGGGACCAAAAAAGAGAAGAAAAAGAAAAATTATTAAAGGTCTCGACGACGTTGAAACGTCACTACACACATACACACACACACATACATCGAGGGATCAACGTTGCGTTTCAGTATCGCATGAATGCATTATTCGCCTGAAACGCGCCCCTGCCGCACGGTGAGTAACCATAGACACACGCGCGCACGTAGCCTCGACAGATTTCGTTCGATCACGCGACCGACGAGAAAAAAGGTTTTTCCAACCTCTCCTCCACTCGCGGCTGTCACTTTACGCGCCGGCGACGCTTCATGCTTTTACGTGTACGCGTGTACGTGTGCACGTACGTACGTACGTCTTCTGTCTTTCGTTTCTTCAATGCCATTTCTCCCTTTTCGTGCCTTTCAAAGCTTTTTGCTCCGATGAAAAAGACGAAATGACGACTAGAGGAAATCGTGTCGTGTCGGTTTTTTTCTCTTAAACGGGGAACGCGTACGCGTCGAGAGGATCGCGAGCGTAACTCGCCCGCACCGAATGCCGAATGGCTATACGTTCGTTACCAGCGAACCGCGTCGAGCATATATATTTTTCTTTTTCCTTTTCGTTGATCCTCCAATCCGGTCGCGAGAGAGACTGAGCTCTGTCTCTTTTCCTCTTCCACCGCGTTCTTTTTTTTTCGACGAGATTCGCGCAAGGATGGCTGGAGTTTGGATGGTAGTCGGTTCGACGACGTTTCTTTTGCAATTTTCTTTTGGAAAGTTTGGGGAGATTGGAAAGTTGAGTATGCAAGGCTGATAGCGGAGAATTGAAGGAGTTTGAAGAGTTTGTCGAACGTGAAACGGTCGACTTGAGAAGATCGTTCATAAATACGAGCAAGCAATAAGCAAAATTTGTGTAAAACGTTAAAAAGTAGTTTAATTATCTTGTACGTACGTAGGGACGTGTATTTAAAATTAAATTAATTTATATTACATACATTTATCGAAAATTGAAATCGTTTAACTTAAGTTTTGGTTTTGTTATTTTTCTGCCTTTCTCCAAACCCTACGCTTACACGCGAAACCTGATCGATGTTTTATTTCAAAGAGGCAAATTACATTGAATTCGAGTGCACTTTGCACAAAACTCTAATCTTGAAATAGTTAATTCAACTCGTAATGTTAATTTAAATTTATTTCGAAAGAGGAGACAAACTTTTTTTCACATCATCCATCAAAAATTTATTTGCAAAACATCAGTCCAAATAAAATCATTCAAATGACATTTAACACCAAATTTTGTTGATTGTATCTTTCTAACGTGTGATATCGTGTTTAAATTTAAAGCAATCACGCGCATCGCAGATTTGCTGGAGCAAGTATAACATGTGATACAAGAGTTAATCACACAAATAACATCCTCCGCCAATTTTTAAATTTGAAGAAGTTCGCGTCAATTGACTCGGGACTGTCTTTAGAAATTTCTTACGTATTATTAGAGAAGTCTAGGCTGTTCGAACATTATACCATTACCAACAAAGTATAATATAAAAAGAGGAAATCCTTTTACAACGTCCCCTCGGAAGGGACAGTCGACTTAAGGCAAAGTTAAAAGTTAATTCTTATACTCTCACATTTATACCGTGCAAAGTGTTGCAAACAAAAAGAAAAAAAAAATTACTAAAAAAGAGAAAAAAACGACGAAAGAACAAATTAATAATTCAAACAGACCTTGGGAAAGGCACGACGTCGATGTAACATTTTCAATTAACCGTGTGATTGTTGGATCGTTCGCAGAGCGATCGACTCGAACGTTCCCGGAAAGAGGAGAGGAGAGAGGAGAGAGGAGAGAGGAGAGAGGAGAGAGGAGAGGCCGGCACGTGACCGATTTCGACCCATTATCCGCGTGCGACGAACCGCGAGACCCTTTTCTCGTTACTCGTGAGCGTGGCGGCGTATCGACGCGCCCCGGCCGGCCAACTTTCTTCGGTATTCAACAGGTGAGAGCACGCAGAGACGTTCGGATAAGCGATTTAGACGTATCGCGGCCGACGGACAAAAGGCGGGACAGGAGTTTCACGCCGATCGATCGACCGAGCCGCACACCGTCGTCTCCGTCTCCGTCTCCGTCTCCGTCGTCGTCGTTCTTCGTCGGGTACTTGTTAAAGTGCCAACGAATTCAATATCGTAATTTTCTGGCAAAGTAGATTTTCCGGCGATTAAACACGACCCTGTCACGCCCCCTCTGCAAAATCCTCTCGATATTCGCCGCAATAACGGTCTCCATCGCCGAGGAACGCACCGAGACGTGTAATTTCCGGTGACTGGAAAACAGCCGTGTGGAATGCAACTTTTGGAGACATTTGACTACTGCGTGTTTTTTCTTTCTCTTTTTGAAACACGCCGTGACTTAAGATCGCGTTCGCTTCGATCGCCAAATCTGAATTTTTGACATTCAGTTTCGTCGCAAAGAGAATTGCGAAATTTCGCGTATTCCAATAATTCGGTGAAATTTCAAGGGATCGAAAAGTAGTTAATATCGCGATAGATTGTTTTTTGATCCTTGCTGGTTTCGATTAGGTTTGGCAATTTTTCATTTTTATGTAAAGAAAACGGTCGAAAGAGGATATTTACTAGTAAAGTTATATTTATTAACTATTTTTTATTGTCACTAGTATAATTTATTAGTACAATAAAAAATAGTTGTACTCTCTTTTCATCTCGCAGATCCTCGCAGAAATATCCGAACACTTGGAACAACTTTTTGTAGATACACGTTGTGGAAATATATATTTCCCGAGAACATTGAATACTAATTCAACTTTCGTCTGATGAAATTAGAAAGTTAATGTAGAAATTAGCTTGGAATTAGCTTCCAAGGAAATACTTTGTAATTGTAACAACTTCATATAATGCAACGTGATCACGACAGATATATCTCACTGTGCCAGTGTCAATGAAATTTCAAAGTAATTTCACGTAACAAATATCCATAGCTGTCTCTCTGTGATAAATATTCGAGCACTTTCCGCGAGCCATTCAAGATGTTTCAGAGGACTCGACAAACATTTATATTCCAAGAAACACGGAGCGTTTGTTTTGGTGGCACAACGGGCCATTGTCGATGACTGAAGATAGAAGTCAAGGACAGAATTTCTATTGTCGTGTGTATATTATCTATAATATACACACCTCGGTAAAATTTTCCAACGAAATATAACAGAATGATTAAATATCTACATAAAGAAGTTTTTACCCAGCTTTTATAACATATATCACACGTTTACGAATTAAAATAAAATACATACATAAATTATTTCGTTACACGTGTAATAATTATAAATACTTTATGTAGAATTTTCTTTCGTACTTATACACACACACATACACACACATATATTATATTTACGTAATTAAAATTAAATTTTAATTTTAAACAAATTAAGAAAGAGAATTATGCGTAATAATTATAAATATCCTACGTAGGACTTTCTTTCGCACTTTACGTACCAATAAAAGTGTTTGTGCTTTTATAATGGCATAAAGGGGATGATATATTGTCTCTTACTCTTGTCATCTTCAATTTGAGCAAAGAACACACTTGCCTCATTTTTCCATAAAACTATTCCATTCAATTTCCAATAAAGGAAAATGTACGGTAAATTTCTAGTCGAACTTTTCCCAATTTTGGCTTTTAAAAAATCTATGTCTCACGTTAAAACGCGAATAAAAGGAAATACTAGATCTTACATTTACCCAAGAAAAAAGAAAAAAAAAAAAAAAGGAAAAGAAAGAAATCGGGAGAAGCCGCTAAACTGAGGATTTAAGAAAATTTTTGCTGACCTTCGACGTCAATTTCGCCACCCTCCACTTCTCTTGTTTCTTCATCCTCTCTTCGACGTCGACGAGACGCGCGTTTCACCGAGAAAAAAAAATCGATAACCGATCGAAATTTTCGTGACGCGACGCTCACGGTATCGTTGAGCACGATTAACTGAGAGGAAACAAGCGAACGCCCGAAAGCTATCGTCCCCGGCTGGCGTCCTTGTCTAAATGCAAACACAATAAGCCTCCGGTAAGGGCACGAGTCACGTACCGTTGCGTAAACAAGCTGTAACGACGACGACGGCCCATTATAAAATCCAATAACGCAAGTTAAGGCATCGTTACGCGACGGAGGGCAAACGAAATCCGGTTCTCGAGTCCGTTACATTGACCAGAGCGATCGCGACTGAACACGAAATTCGACGGACATCGTACAAATTTCTTAGGACAAGTACAATGCTACAGTTGTGTAATAAAAATGATACAATTACGAGTATAAATTATAAACATAATATTTTTACGAGTTAAATGTATAAATACGATACATGCAATATAATTGAATGCAACAAATATAAGACGTACTTTATGCAATGTATATGCTTTATGCAATGAAGACTCTGTTATTATATTAATATATTTTGTTATTATGTTTTATAGTACATATGTACAACAAAATTAAATTAATATGTTAATATATTGTATTATTATATTATACTACACATGATACGTGCTACAAAATTAAATTAATGTATTAATATATTGTATTATCATATTGCATATGTACAATAAAAACCTAAACCTAAACCTAATCTAAATCTATGTACTTTATACAATGAAGACTCCGTTAGTATATTAATATATTGTGTTATTATGTTTTACAGTACATACGTACAACAAAATTAAATTAATATGTTAATATATTGTATTATTATATTACATACGTACAACCAAATTTTAAACCTAAACCTAACCTAAACTTAACCTAAACCTATGTACTTTATACAATGACGACTCCGTTAATATATTAATATATTGTGTTATTATATTGCATACGTGTATTAAAGTATTACAACTGTAACTAAGTATTACAACAATTACCATTGCAAACTAAACCACACATATTTCGTTAGTTACAAAAATCTACTTTTATCCTCCCCGAACAATTATTATTTACTCCACATTCAAAAGAGAAAGATCCACCTCTGACTCGCATACTCGCGAGAGAGGTCATTCCAAAATTTACCCTTTTTAATCATCGTGCGCTCGGTTTTCTCGAAAATTCATCCGCACTCTGGATTCGACGTGCATCTACGTACTGTTTTCATTTCCTTTCCTCCCTCGTGTATCCTTCGGGCGAGTATTTACAACGGCGTTATCGATCGACAGATAGGTTCACACGGGACACTAATTGAATAGCCGTGCCTTATCAGATGCCACGAGTGCGCTCGTCGTCGGAGCAGATCGAGCCTTTCTTTTTTCTTTTTCCTTTTTTTTTTTTTTTTTCGTCGTCGCCTCTTCCCAATTTACCGACCAACGACTCCCCGTGCATCGTGACAGACGACAAGGCTGAAGAGCGGAACGGAGTGTCGCATCGACCACTTTAACGAGCTCCTCCAGTTTCCTCTTTTCAAGCGAAACCCCTCCCTCCCTCTCTCTCTCTCTCTCTCTCTCTTTCTGCTATTTTACCTCCGTTTCGATCTGTAACTCGATGTTACTTAATTCCCCCGTTTCCCCTGTTCACCCGCGAGCGTTAGATACGGCGATACCATTGGCGATTGCATTTCGCATTGGTTTACGTGTCAAATCGGATTTTGCAATGTGCGAAGATTAGAAAGATGCCGAGAGAAATTCGACTAATACGGATTAGCAGTGTCTGGCTGAGTTTCTTTTTCTCTTTCTTGGAATTTTTTGAATTGTTTGACATTCAACTTAATTCATTTGGTTTTATTCAATAAAATATTATTCATGTTCAAAATTCCATATCCCACGTGTTCAGGTTTGTCGCATAGTATTTTCATGGATAATACGCGAACTGCGGGCCTTCGTGCAATTTGAACTTCTCTAACCGAAGAAACGTAGCCTAACCGTGAATTTGACTCCGTTCGGGCTTATAACAAAATTTTCTAAATTTTATTATCACTGAAGGTGATTTTAGCGGGGGCAACCTAGAAAATCGGAACTCTTCAGGTGCAACGCTGATGCAACGAAAATTAGCAATTGGTTGATTTGGGTCACGTGGGTAGAGTAGGAGTGGCGTTACTGGTACTGAGCGATCCCTGTAATTTATTTTCTATCGATTCAAATGTTTGCATATCGATAAAATTTTATGGCAAAAAGGTCGTATTCGTTTCCTAGTCGGAACAGTTGTTTCTGGGCCTTTCGGTGAGACGAATCGTACAAGTCGTGCAGTTTTTATTAAACTTTTCTCTGCATTTTTGTGTTTAAATTTCCTACAAATGTCCGTGAATTCTACGTACAGCAAATTCCCAGACTAAAAGTCACTGTACGATAAAATATCGTCCTCCTCTGTCGAAATCTCTGTGTCGAGAGAGAGAGAGAGAGAGAGAGAGAGAGAGAGAGAGAGAGAGAGAGGCAAATATCCACTAATCCGCGAATTCCTTCGCACGCTTGCAAAGCGAGACGCTTTGAAAGCGAACCAAGCCTTTATCCGCCGAGCGAAAAGTTGGCGATTCTACAGACTGACAACTGTAATCGTTCTTGCTGATAAAGTGGGCAAGGAATTTAGATAAGGTTTAGCCAACACACGCTTAAAAATGGTCCCAGTTTGTATCTCTTTGCCGGGACGTCTCTCGAGGGTCGCGTAAATTGCGCTCAACAATTTCGCCCCTTCGTAACGCTGCTCCGATCAATCAGAAACCACCCTGACTTCCGGCGAATTTTCTCCGCTCAAGTTTTTTCGCCACATTTTTTTTTTTTTTTCTTTATGTCCGTTTTATGTTTTTCCCTTAATATGAATTTTATTATACTGCCGCGTCTCATAAATATCTCTTACAAATGTACAAAATCGTTTCGCAAAAATGAGATGGGCAAAACTTCGCTGGTGATTGCAAAACACACGGATCGGAGAACACTTGGAGCGAGGCTCGAGCCGTAATAAACGACGGATATAAGATAGCCAGGGCCGCGAACACCTAGCAATCTCCGTTTCCTACGTCCTCCATTTCCACCCGTCTTCTCGCATAATGAGTCCTCCTCTCCCTGCTACAGAAGCCAGCCACTATAAAAGGAGAATTTATTTTCTTCGTCTTCGTCTTCGGTCGTCAGCCGGATATTCGGGAGAGACACTCTTGGAAGGGGAGGGTAGCTGGCTTAATGAGAAGCCAGACTCAGAAGGGGGTTTAAACGTTCGAACGGCGGGAAGGGAGGATTTCCTGATCGTGGAAAAATCGTAGCTACTTTCGTAGAGAGACAGAGCCCTCTTCTCTGCCGGATGGTGGATCTTCGTTCGTTCGGACGGTGAAACCTCTTGAATCGTGGTGGAACGCTTCCCTTCGTGATGAAGGGAGTTAATCGAAGCTCGTGGAACGCGGAGAGGAGGTAATAAGGAGTTGGATAAGCCTCGTGAGACGCGGAATTTGTGTTTCGGTGGTTTCGTAGGGGAGATTGATAATTTATCGACCGCGAGTTGAGAGCTTTGGTTCACACTCTGAACGTGTATACACGTATAATCATTTTGATTATATGAATTTCAACTTTTTCTAGTTTTGCTGATTAGAGATGTGAAATTTATTCTCCCTCTGTATATAACGTATAATAAAATTTGTAACATAATATATAACATGTAATACAATATGTATCTTGCGTTATGATATAAAATATACAATAAAAATTTATACGTTGTAATATAAATATTGAAACAGTGCAATGGTTTGACGATCAAGAAATATTGGAAAAGGATTGGTAATTCTCGTGTCCAATAGATTTTTGATATAATGAAATGGTATAAAGTTGGTAAAGAGGCGGCTAGCAAGGAAAATGAATTAATCTGGTTTCAAGTGGAATATCCTCAGCCACTAGTCAGACGCTGAAAACTCGCCCAAAGTTGGACAGTGAAATCGTCACGGGACAAGCAGGAGCAAGGATTTTGCATTTGACTTTTATAAACTGTTCCATAATTTGCCCAACTTTCTCACCTGCGTTTACAAATATTTGCGGACATCTATTCTTTATCCTTCAGATAACGTAATTTTCCTTCAAACTTTATATCAAAATTTATAACGAAATAACAACTAATAAAATGAAATAATAACTGTAACAATTATAAAATACCTACAATGGAATAATAATCCCAACAGTAATTAAAAAAATAATAAATTATCACCTCATAATAATTTCAAGGAAAAAATTCTTGCCTGCAGAGAAGAATCGCAAATAAACATGAAAACGATTAAGATAATAAAATTTTTCCATAACAGTGTGATAATTAGAAATAATAATAAAATTATCCCACGATAATTCCAAGAAATAAGAGACGAAGAATACAAGTGACAAGTAATTCTCAACAATAATAACTTAATAACGAAATAACAAAATTATTCCAAGTAATTTGAACAATAGTAACGACAGTGAAAAAAAGCAATAAAATTATCTCACAATAATTCCAATGACAAACAGTAACAATAATTAAAGGACAACAAGATTATATCTCGTATAATGATCTCACGATAATTCCAATAATTAAGAAAAGCAACAAAATTATCTCGTATATAATAATTCCAAATAATGATCTCACGATAATTGCAATAATTAAGAAAAGCAACAAAATTATCTCGTATGTAACAATTGCAAAGAATACCAAACGAAAAGATCTCCGTAACAATTCCAAATAATAGCGAAGAAAAAGAGAGTGTCGGGAGTCCCGACAAACAACACGCAGCAAGCCGCAACGATCCGAGAGATCGATCGACGGCTTCCGTTTCCTCGAGAAATCCGCCAGCGCCGAGGGTAACCGGGCTGCAAGTTGAATAGCTCGCAGCCGGAGGGGTAAGACAAGGACAGCCAAGAGAGTTATGCATTATGATTCGCCGTTCGCAGTCTCCCCTTCCCCCCTTTTCACCCTCCGTCGCCAACCTAATAACATCACTTGTTGCACGGGGGCCAGGAGGAACTCGCCCCGTGACCTAGCTCTCTTCAACCTCGAGCTTCAGCGCGAAACTATCGCCCGACACACCGGCGGTGGCGACGGCGGGGCGAGAGTTAACCACCGAGTTTTCTCCCCCTGCGGAAACGGGGGAAAGTCCCGTCTGAGGGATGGCGAGCCAGCCGTCTTATGAATTTCATTTATCTCGCGGGGTATCTCGCACGCGACCGACGTCGCCGCCCCGTTTCCAGATGTCTGCGAATTACGGCTGTTTCGACCACTCGGAGGGACCACTTGAATTCGAGAGAGAAGATGCTTTCGAGGGTGTGGGCGCGTTTTCGAGCTTACTGAGATTTTCGTGGGGGCGAAAGATGATTTTTAATCCTTCGAACCTCTGTTGTGTTCAAAGATAACCTCGCGTGTTTCGGATTTTTATGCAAATTTTATGCACATTTTATGTAAATATTAATTTTATAGTTTTATATCGTATTTGTATTAATTTTATACAATTTTATAGTTTTATATTGTATTTATATTAATTTTGTATAATTTCATAATTTTACATCGTATTCATGTTAAATTTATATCCTATACAAAATTCACATTTTATATTAACAATTTCGTATTAACACCAATCGATTTTCAGGCAGCGAATGTATTCAAAATTTCATTAACACTATAAATATTCACACGATATTGATATGTTAGAATCAGACAGCAGATTTCGTGTATTTTATGGAAAAGTGCAAAACTGCATAGAAATATAATGAAAACAAAGTTCACCTTCCCTTAATACTTTCAATTAACATATAATTCTAAACAAACATCTTCTCTATCCAGGTGGAAGTCGTACCCTCACGAAATTCTTCGTCTAAAAATGAAAAGAAAATTCATCTTCTTTCACGGAATTCTTCGTCCAAATATAAATAAAAACAAAATTTATCTTTCCTCGTTAGAGCAGACAACCGATCCACCGATTCGATCCTTCGATCAGACGTTTCCCCTAAATCAAATCACTAGACGTTTTCGCGCTCGACTACTCCACTCTTCGAGAACCGAGAGTCGTTCGTTTCGAGTTCGAAAACGAAAACGAGCGATCTACTAGAACGGGGCGATCGTTACGACGATCCTCGGCTGATTTGTTGTCTCATCGCGCGATTCGTGGCTGTGCAAAGCCACGGTACGTGTACACCGGCGGCGTCAGCTATTTTCGCGAAGGCCCTCTTCGGTTTGATTGCACGCGCCACCAGCTCGTTGTAAATCTCATAAATCTTTCATCAAGGCGATCGGGCCGCGACGCGTCTGAGAGGGTTCTTCCGTTAACGATCGAGCGTGTCGGCTTGATATTTCGGCGAGCGGGACGCCGTGATCTACGACGAACCCGACGAATATACATACGTTGAAATCGCTAACGACGGTCAGAATCGCCGGCAAACGATGAATCAACGTTTGTACGCTGGCGATGTTTCGTTCAAATTCACGTGCGAATTTCATTCTTCCGACAAGATCGGTGTTTTTAATTTGTAAATCTTGCAAGTTGAAAGAATTTATCTTTCGAAATTTTCAATCCTGGATCGCTGGATTTGTCACTGAATTTGCGAGTGTTACATGGAATGTCGATGTTTTAAATCAGAGACTAACGCTAGCGCTATCCCCTCCACTGCATCTCTTCACTGCAGTGGAGGGGATAGCAGTAGGGGCAAGGGCCGCCAGTTAGCCCGTTTTAAACAAATTTTCAATTTTTCTTTTTTCTTTTGAAGAATGAATGAATTATACATAACATATACATAAATGAATGAATTTTCCACGTGATTCAATAAATATTTCCAACGATCAAAAGCTTCTCGGATTTCTCTCTTCGAATAATAAATCCTCAGACATAATTTATTAATTGAAATTAATTGAAATTAATTGAAAAACTGTTTGCGTAGGGTAAAAAATATTCCCAATCTTCCCTAAATGCATACGGAGTAGTCGCGAACTTTCAATTTAATAGAGCACTAATTGCGAATTATCAATTTAACAGAACACGCTAATTGTGAATTTTCATTTTTATCTCGCAATCTAGAAATTGCACGCGTTGTGTTTACGCCGGAAGAACGAAATTTAATAAACGGTATCAGCTTATCCAGTTCAAACTTTAGGCAACAGCGTACCATACGCGGCAACCTAGGTGGGCCATCGTCGCCGCGAATTGGCGAAAATGAAAGCGTCGGCGATGCAAAAGCGTTGCACGGTTGGATTGGCGACCGGCACTTTTAATTTCGCGATTGCAACGCGGCCATTACCAGTCGCGGCGACAGCAGGGTGGGCGAGTGGGAGGGAGGGGGGGAACTTGATTATTCCCACTCGGTCAGACATTCGTTTCCTGGTATCTGGTAATCGGCAACAACGCTCGTTCGCTGAAGAGCCGGCGAATTTTCAATTTTACGGCCGGCGAGAAACGTCGGAGCGCGCGATTAACGCGCGCCGCGCATTGATTCTGCGAACTGGCTGTCAGAGAAAAGGAGATTCCCCTTTTTTTCTTTTTTTTCTTTTTTTTAATAAACGACTTTTAATGATCTGCTAGTTGGAATTCTTGCGTGACGAGTCTTATCCCAGTATGAGTTTGCAATGATTTCCTTTGAGAAAATACCGTTCGTGAAACCATTCAATCTTTGTCTAAAATGTTTGATTGAAGTCGTGCTACATACGTTTCGACGATATTTCGCTTTTCATTTTTACGTGATTTTTTATAGTACTAATGAATTCTGTCGTACGTAACTGTGCCGATTACATACGTCAAAATTATTACACAGAATCTATACACTTGTTTTCTGAAACAATACGTTTGAGATTATTACAACGCAGTAAAATCATGTGCAAAAAATTAGAACCGTGATTTTTAAAAATTAATTTCAATGCTTCATCCTTTGAATATTGTATTAAAAAATTCTGTCTGTCAATAATTATATTCTTGTATACGATTATTTCATATTGTAATTTATATAATTTATACTCGTGTTACAATTGAATTTTATATTTTTGATGACAATAGTGACAATCATACGGTGTATTAAAATCATTGCACGGATTTTTTCAATATGTCCTTCGTACATACAATTTCATCGTATCTGTCTAGAACAAACAAGACGGATTTTAATAAAAATTCACAATGGCCGGTAATCGTCGTATTCGCTTTCTGAAATTAGCTTCAATGTAAATTTGCTCCGTCTCCTAAATATCATAATCAATCTACGTATATCCATAATTAATTCTGTATATCATTGATTTTACACAAATAATCTAATTCTATATAAATTATATTCTATATACCTACGCGCATTTAATATTCCATATTGATCACAGTATACTAAAATTTATTATTCGTTTATTATTACGAAATTTATAAAATTTATAATATATTGTATT
>KQ435922.1:4212695-4224643 GCA_001276565.1 Melipona quadrifasciata | reverse complement strand
AATTTATGTCCGCGGTAGTAACCCGTTTTATCAGCGGCGAGACGAATCACACGATATTTTATACGTTTTCACATTCCTTTTTCTTTTCTGTTTTCGCTCGCGAGGAGCACAGTGGGAGCACAGTCGCGCTTTCTGTCTGATCGTCGTTAACACACCGGGGGGGGCCATTTCGCGCTGCGTCCGATTGCGCGAGAGACTTTCCGTAAACAGAGGCGATACGACGCTTTTAAATTCGTGCCGTTCCGCCTCGTGATGGCAGTTTTATGGGCGACGAGTGTTCTCGCCGAGGAGGGAAGGGATTGATGGTCGTTGAAGTATCTAATTATTATTGCGAGCGAAGTGTTGACGATACTGGAAGGGGAAATCGAAGCGAAGAAGTGCTGGGTATTTAGAAAATGGCATTAGGAAGCAGCGGATATACATGGTGAGCCAAAAATCACTTCCTGCTGGAAGGAGTGCAAATATGGCGATCAAAACATTTGGAAGAAATAATTTTTGGAACGTAACAAAAAGATCGCGTTCGAACATGTTCAAATTTAATTTAGTTATGTTCTGATGTTTTGTTAAAAAAGAAAAATAAGTGGGAAGAGACTTTCGGTCCACTCTATATTTTGGAACAGAGTATCCGTAAGTAATGCTGTTTTTTTCTTCAAATTTAATTAATATTTTACTTCAAAATCACTGTCATTTTGCAAAAAGGGAATAGAAAGTTTGTCAGAGAGATAGATTATTTTGTTTTCATCGATGTGATTGGACCGTGCAGGCATAAATGTGTAAGAATAATAGCTCTGAAAAATGTAAATTTCTAACTAAAATTTACATTCATTTCTTTTAATTATCTTTTCTAAATCGGCCAGCTATTTTTCTCGAGCAACGATCAAGAACATCTAACAGGTATGAATTTTCCATCGTGCGAGACGAGCGATGCAGAGGCATGAACGATCGTTCACGATCGACCAACGACTCTTTTATTGTGTCTCGAGCTTGTATAATGAGGATGTCGTCTTTTCGTTTATTTTCGCGCTGTCACGCGGGAGTTTCTCACGGGTAAATAGAGGGATTGAAACGCGATTGGATTAGACCGGGTCGATAAATCATCCCTGTCACTGATAGATCGCTTTTAAATTTAATATCCGAGGAACGACGGTAGAGCATGCTCGAGATAATTTTTCGGTGACAGTATCGAGGGCTCGTTTGGACGTTAAGAAGCAACTCGACGGATAAGCACTATGTCGAATGAGGCGCTATTGATTATTAAATTCAATAACGAAAGATCCATTTCAGCCCGTTTTTATCACTCTAAAGGACGCTTGGAAGCTTGTATCTGAATATGTAACAAAGGTAATCGATTCTCTCAAACTCTCTTCAACTTCCCACGTCACGAAAAAAATTTTACTTGTAGAAGAAGAAAACACCAGGAATTCTTTCTTTTTGAAAGAGAAATTTTATGAAAATTTCAAGTTCCCACTGACAATACACGGCTATATTTCACCTCTACTGATAACTACCGGCTAAAGGGAAAATTTCAAGTTCAGTTCTAAATGTATGTAATCGTAAATCTAAAGTAAGAGGCGGTTGTAACGTATCCATCTTCTTTCCAAAGGAGGCTTCGGAGATCATACTTCATTTTTCAGGAGCCTCGATCCCTTTTGACAGGAACGCTGGATTTATGGACGATGCTCATGAAAGTTTATCCTTTTATCGTAATGTAATCCCCGTTTCCGTTCTAGCATCTCGAACAGCGAAATTTTTAGAGAGACGCGCGATGGTCTTCAATGTTTCATGAGATTAACAGAATTTGTATAAAACGCTGACGATGATTTCTTTCTTTTTCTTTTTTTCTTTGTTGGAAGAAAATCTTCATTTCGAAGATTCTAAATTTTTGTAGAATACTAACGATTATTTTCTCGAAAATGAAAAGTTTCAACAAAGCGACACATCTTTGCAAAATTTTTACGTCGTTTAACTTAAAAATTATTAAATGTCATTAATAAATTCAAACCAATCCGGAACAATGTATTTGAATTTCTGAGAAGCGTTCTTCGTATGAAAATTCGGCTAAAGTTGGACATTCCAAACTCTCCGTTCGATTTAGTAGTTCGAAAATAAACTCAGATCAACCCCAAAAAGTAGACAGATCTAGAACGCTATCATTTACATAAAAATTCGACTAAAATAAACGACCTCTTTCTTAACTCCTTAATACTGCAAAAATAAGTCGGCATCACAACCCCGAAACCTTCTTCCAACCCAACAGCCCGAAAATAAATCGAGATCAACATCCAAACCTCATACTATATTTCCACGTCCCGGGGGGAACCGAAACTTTACGATAACTTGAAAGAAATCTACGTGACAACGAATAATCAAGTTATTTACCAGTAAAAATTCAGTCTAAAAAAATTCCTATTGTACAAAATACATAAGACAAATTAAAAATCGAACGAAACTTATAAAATTGAAACGTAATACGAACTAGGCGAACGAGACTTCGTTTTTCCCTAATTTCCAGCCATCGTCGATCGAGCAGCCCCGCGTCACGTGTCCGCGTCGCCGAAAAGAGCGTTTCACCGAGGCGAGACCGAAAACCGTCGCACGATACGAAACCATCCATTACCACGGAACACTCCGTGACAGAGTGGCCCTCAGCGAGTCCAACGTCCGCTCGGTAGCCGAGCCTTATCCGCGTCGGCGGACCGCGCTCGCGTCCGCCTGTCATTAATGTATCGCCGCGTAACCGGTGGCGTAGCTGGCGAGCAAACAGCGGCTCGGTCCACGGTAAACACGGCCAGGTAGAGCAGCTACTACGCCACCGGGGGTAGCAGATGCAGGCCGCGGGGATCGATGGGGACGCGTGCTACACGCTTGCACGCTCGCACGCTCGCACGCTCGCACACGCTTGCCAGCCACGCTGTGTGCGTTTGCGGCGTGACGCCGCGTCGCTGTGTGTCGCTGCGTAATGAATAGGACATAAATCCAAGCCTGCTGCCGGTGTTCGACCGGATCCAAAGCCCTATCTCTCCACCAGTCTCTATATACACCCCGTCCGTTCTACGAATGTATCGCACTCTCCCCGCGAACGTGCGCGTGCAACTCGCTACACCCATGTGTGTATGTGTGTGTGTGTGTGTGTGCGACGCGTGATATCCGTCGTGCGAAACGGAAAACCAGCGGTTCTTCGCCCTTCCACCGGTATTGCCAGTTCGCGCGCTTCGATAGTCGTGGGTGAGAGAGGATGAGAGAGGAGAGACTCGTTCCTCTGTTTGAATCTGAATCCATTCGAGGAAGGAACATTGACCTGCTCAAGAATAAAATCACGTTGCGTGGCTCTGAGAAACTATCTCGAAGGAGATGGTGCCGGATACACACGTTGCAGGACGTTGACGAACGTTATCGTGTTCTTTCATTTCTTCACGTCGTCTTTCTCATTTCTTGATGTCGAACGTGTCGTCTTTCTTTATTTCTTAGTATTAGTTTATATTTAGCGGATTTTTTTTTAATTTCGTGCAAAAGAGAAATAAATATTATGAAAAAACTGCACGACTTGTACCCCAGTACGATTCATCTCACTGAAAGGCCCAGAAGCAACTGTTCCGACTAGGAAACGAAGACGACTTTTTTGCCATAAAATTTTATTGATATGCAAACATTTGAATCGACACAAAACAAATTATAGGCGCGACCAGACAACGCCACTCCTACTCGAGTTTCTACTCCACGCCCCCTCGCGAATCACGTGACCCAACTCAACCAATCGCTAATTTTCGTTGCATCAGCGTTGCACCTGAAGAGGCCAAATTTTTTGCGTTACCCCCGCTAAAATCACTTTCAGTGATAACAATATTTATATAATAACATATGTTCATATTTAGTAATTCATGCTACGTATTCTTTCAAATGTCGTGCAAGCGAGAAATAAATATTACGAAATAATTGAAGTAATCTTTGAACAATTGAAAATCTATTTAAAAACAACATCGTTTCGTGCATATTGCCATTTTATACTTGAGAACAGCCACCGTTAAAGTTCATCTTATTCGTTCAATATATTATGTAACTATATGTAACCATACTACGTTGCAAATTTTTTGCATCTTGCAACAACTTCGCCACATGTGAGAAGTATTTATCTTTCAAATGTTTAGAGACGTTTCTCTTGAAAACAGACACATGTCGCTGAAGTTCTTTTTGCATCCAACAGTGCAATTGTGACGTGTCTTTCCGAACTGGCAGGTTAAATCTCTCTCAGGATGGTTTGGAATGTGATTTTCGTAGAACGTGCATGTATTTCTTGAAACTTCTCAGAAGCGTTATTAAATGACACTGAACTGATATACAATTAAATGCAGAATAGAGAAGCTGTTTCTCTTTTACGTTTAGAATTATTCCAACATTCGTTCTCTGTTTTCGAATTTTCCGAAAAATAATACTATATTTTCCTCGAAAATAAACGTTTTCGGACGATTTCAAGAAAAATCAACAAATTCTCTCACTGACAAAGTATTTTATCAACGACACGTTTTATTTATCTAATGTCATTCGCAACACTTGTTTCGATACTTTTGTATCAATGACAGACGCGACTCGATGAAGAGAATCCAGAACGAAAATGCTAAACTCTCGTTTCGTCGAAAAACCGTTTTTGGCACAGTTGGTGAGTGCACACCGGTTGAGGAGGAGACAAAAGTACGAAGCTGCTTTCACGTCGGGGAAATGGGTCAAGGTTTAGGTACACAAACTACTGGAATACGAAGTACCGAGCACTGCAGGTGGCAGCCATCTGAATATTAGCCTCAAGGAGAACGAATCTGTCGATGGCCTGGATTATCTCGCCGGTTTGTCTTTCGATAACCGAACGAACGGAATCAGCTTCGAAGTTTCAATTCTTTCGTACCAGACTATTCAATACCAAACGTCGTCTATAAAATATTCCGAAGATAGAGATTAGATTTCTTCTTTTTTTATTTTTTTCTATTGTTTCTTTTTAGAAGAAAGAAGGAGAGACTGGAGGAGGAAAGAAAAAGGTAATGCATGTTGATTCTATGCTAATGAGATTCCAAATTCAAATCGGTATTTCCCTCGGCCGGATCTGCATTCCTTTGCCTTTGCGTGCTATCCTTCGAAAAAGTTTTCGAACACCCACGACTCTCACGGTCGCTTTGCATTCAAACTATACCTCCACGTTACACGCATGCGTTATATCAATGTAGGAAGTTTGATTTTAAATATTGTTTATAGGTAGCCTGGTGGATCGTAGGATCAAGAGATCAACCATCGAAGATATAATTTCAGGTTATTTTTAAATATAAGTATATCAGAATGATATTTTTTAAAATCACTTTCAGTGATAAAATTCACTTCGGAAAAGTGTCAAGAGTTAAATTTTACAGTTGAAATCTAAAATACAAATTTTCGAAACAACTTGATGCACAAGCACGTTCGAAATCAATTTTCGAAATCCAAAGTTCCGAAATCCGAACAACCAACGAAACCAATCGTCGCAGCCTGATTCGAGATTCTTCTCGGGTCAAGAAATCAACCTCCCCCGGCACGAGGGGTTGCAATTCCAAGTAACCTGCGGACACGCCGCAA
This sequence comes from Melipona quadrifasciata, assembly GCA_001276565.1. Lineage (NCBI taxonomy): Eukaryota > Metazoa > Arthropoda > Insecta > Hymenoptera > Apidae > Melipona > Melipona quadrifasciata. The sequence goes on along the minus strand of KQ435922.1, from coordinate 4,219,051 downwards.
TGCCGTTGCCAAAGTTCGCATACAGAGTCCCCGGCAATGGCCCTCGACGATCGCCCGTTACAAAGCAACCGGTTGTTTCAGGCGAGCGTTGTCCCACCTCTGTTTGTCCAAGCCTGCCAGCCGCAGTATCGTCGCGCGTTTGATGGCGCGGCCATTCTCGCTGAATTACGAGAGGGAGCGGGTGCGTGCACCGAGCCAGCGCGCCGGGGCCGAGTATATTCCGCTCGGACGATTTCTCGTTGGAGTCGGAGTGTATGTTCGAGTTGGACTCGTGTATAGTATGTACAATCTCTCTCTCTCTCTTTCTCTCTCTCTCTGCACGTGATCGTGCAACGGCAAAACACACACACACACACACAGAGAAAACATCACGTAGACCCTCAGTCCAACGATCGAGCGCTACTTTCGCTCGTGGACGCGGCAAATGAATGCACCGTCACCGGCACCGCGAGTATTTAACCGGATGTCCGGCGTACACCGCCGCACGCGCGCTCATCGACGTTTATGACGACAGCTTCTCCCTCGATATTACGCCAAGTGGAATATCGAACGCGTGATGTTCCGACCGATGCCCCGGCGATTTTATTGGAACGGTTTCGACTCCGTGATTTTTCGACCAAGGTTCTGTTTCTCGTTTTACCTTGGGATTGGATGGCCCCGAATTGCTAAAATGAACGATCTACTGGTTACGAGAGTATTCGTAATATTTGTAGGCATCGTTTTTGGATATGTTACGTGAGTATAAAGTACTTTCACTTGAATATTATGACTGTGTTGATGGATTATATCGTGAATTTGGACGAAAGTTTGTTCTCGTTTGACCGCATTGTATGGTCGAATTACGGGAGTCTTGGTTAGGAATTATTTTGGAATATTTTACGCGTGAAATACTTTGATATTCATTGAGACTTGATTATTATGATTATGTTGTTGGTATATCGTGAATTTGGACAAAAGCTTGTTCCTGTTTAACGAGGTTGGATGGTCGAATTATTAATATGGATGAGGGAAGTCTTGTTTCTTTGGTCACTAAATATTCGACGTAAAAAATACTACGACATTTCATTGAGAGTTGACTATTACGATCACGTTGATGAATTATAATCATGAATTTGGACAAAAGTTTGTTCTCGTTTGACGGTCGAGTTATTAAAATAAATAATGGTTACGAAAGTATTCGAATATTTGTAGGAATCATTTTTGAGTACGCGTATAAAATATTTTAACATTGATTGAAACTTGACGATTATGTTGATCAAATTTAACATACATTTCTGTACATTTTAATAACATATACAGAAATTGCGAGATATCAGCAAAATATTTCGATTTTAATACAAGAATGAAAAGAAAATTTCGATTAAGGGTCAATTTTGATTGATTATATGATATGTATCAGTCGTAATCAATCAATGAAATATATGCTTGCAAGCATCTCCTCAGGTTTCCAATTTCAACGACACACGAACAATGCAAATTTAAAAAAATAATATTCATTATCATTCTCTTAATTTACAGAATCGATCAGTACGAATTCTAAACTTCTACAAAGGAACGTTGAATTTCAGTCAAAATATGTTAAATCTTAATCAAATATAAATTTTCAACACTCGACCGATTCTATCATTCAACTCGAATGCGCTCGTCACGCAAATCCTGGCACCTGACTGAACGATCTCGTTACAACGCCATTACAACAGCGTACATTTTGAAGGAAGGTTCCATCACGGAATTGCATAGAAATTCTGACGATTTCGTTAGTGGGAGCCGATCGTGCGTCGCACAGAGTTAGATATCGGATCACTCACGACGAAGGAGAAATCAATAGCGCTGTATCCCCACCCGAAAGAAGAAAAAAAGGATTTTCGGGAAACCGCATTACCAGCCCAACCCCCTTTTCTGTCAAGCAGAAAGGAGTGCCCGCTGCCAGCGAGTTTATTAAGATCTGCGAACATTTCCCTCTCGTAAATTTCGCGGCAATGGCCCACGGTCAAACGTTCGACGTTCGAACGCTCGAAGAAAGTTTTCGTTTCTCATCCGGATGTCCCTCTATATATATATATATTCTCCCTGCTGGGTTACTATCGAGCTTTGAACGATCTATCGTTCATATCTTTTATCTCTCGTTTGTTGCAACGTGTAAGGAAGCATTTCGTTTATTTTTTGATTTTCGTTGTTACTTCAGTTTTACTATTTATTAATATATTTTTAGCTTATTTTAGTTTTAGTATATTTTTAGCATTTTTAGTATAGTTTTAATTCTAGTACGTTCTTAATATTTTTAGTTTAGTATTTTTAGTATATTTTTAGCACTAGCTTATTTTCTCTTATTTTCTTTTAAATCCTTATTTATTATAGACGTGTCTATATCATTATTCTTACTATTTATTCTGTCACTGATATTATGCTATGCTCCTCGGGCAAGATATTTTTGATTCCACAATTTATTCACTGGAATCTGCGATTAATCTAAATATCAATATTCGACGTAAATAAACGGTCTTCGTCAAATTCCATAAAACAAATAAAATGAATTTACACGCACGCGATATATCGATAACAATTCCTACAAGCGTGAAACCTGTCCTCGAGCACTAATAAATATGAGAAAATTAACACAACGGCATCAACATCTGAAATTAATCACTTCAAAACAAACGATAATTACTCAAGATCGCTCGAGACAAACATTTGCGTAGCTTCAATGAACTTACGGCTCTTATTGATAATCCGAGAGACAAACATTCGCGGACCCTTCCCTATTGATATAATTTCGCCGGGGTCGCGAAACGCCAGCGTGGAGGGAAAACGCGGCGGAGACGAGAAAGGGAGAAAGCAAATAGCAACATCTGCATCGCCTGCACATTATACCTGTATTTCCCGTGGGACGGCAATGAGACTCTCGTCGAAAAGTTCGTCGAGATGGCGAAAGGCTCGCGAGCTTTCGTACGGGGACGACAATACGAGGGTTTAAGACCTCGATAACAGATGAGAGAAGAGGAAAGGGAGAGGAAACTCGATACCGCCGTCCTTTAAAAAAACCTGAACGACGTCAGGACAATGGACCCATCCGAGGGAGAAGTTAATGCCTCGTGTAGTAATCGCGAGGCGTGCAACGATTTTCCACCGCTTCCAGGACGAAGAAGTTTTCTACGATTTTCTATCGTCCTCTAAGCGACGAAGAACGAGAAATTGTCGGTGTCGCGAATAAATTCATTGCGAATAAATTGTCCGTCGATACGCTTATTCGACTATTATCGTCGACAGTATTGTTTCAGAGACAAGTTTGGTCTTTAACTTTAATTCGTAATATTGTTGATAGTTTGCAGCAATGCAAATGAATTTTTAAAAAAAATTTTTTTAACGTTTAAATTTAATGAGTTTTTTAAATTTATTTCGTATCTTTTGCATTAGGGGTTAATGGTTTGATTTTATCTTGGAAATAAATGATGTAAATATGTATATATGTATACCACAGCTGAGAGGTTAAAATTTTTACCAACTGAGGAATCATGCGAAATTTGAGACTCGAGAAAATAGATTTTCCTCTTTCTTCGTTTTTTCTCGAAAAGTTTCAGCCGAGTGTTTATGGATTTCATATGAATTTCTCTAAAATTCGTATGAAATTGACAATGACAGGATCACAGTTTAAACATAGAAAGAGAATAATTGTACGTCAATAATCGCACAACAAACAAATACAATAATAACGTTTGCAAGTGAATTCCACAGGATCAAACTTTGAACCTTTTAATCCCGTTTGCGCTGGCAACCGGTTCGCGAACCATAACGAGTGACCGAACCGTATACAATAATTCGTCGCTTTCTTTTTCTTTTAAACTCGTCCGTATGATATCACTGGATAGAAATGATTAAAAAGTAATAAACTTATCATTTGTTTTGCCTGGGTTACATTTAAATATATCTAAAACTGAGAAAATGTTGCAACAACAAATTCTCGACTCAAAAACTCAAACTCGTGAAAATTCGAACGAAGGCGTGAAAATTCGAACAAAGGCGTGAAAATTCTTCGCGCGTTCAATGTTCAATTGGACGCGAGAAGGCTACGAACGAGGATGGAAAGCAGAAGGGTTAGATTTTCATTCAATTGGTTCTTCTTGGTGGCGATCTGGGCGCCAAGGGTTAGACGGGTTCAAAGTGGTCTTTTGATCGAGCACGCTGTCGAACATTAGGAGCAACAAGATCGTGACAGAGGCTCTTTTTTTAATGCGTCACCGAGCAGACGGCCAGGGCCGTACGATGAATAATTTACGGGCTGAAAGCTTTTCGGGGCAAACATCCGTGCCTCGGCGACGATTTAAAATTCCGATTGACCCTCGTCCGGCTCTACGGCCGGGGAAAACGCCTGCGGGACCGTTTCACCTAGCCGGTTGGATGACCATTTCCGGTCGCTCCAGTTGATCACTGGCCGTTCGCGTCCCAATAGAATTTTAATTCTCCCAAGGAGCCATTGATCCCGAATACCGTCTCACGCTCGCTTCGTACCGAATCGAGAAAGCACTTTCAACAATGCTTCTCGATTTCTGCTTGGCGCGACTGTTTTTTTCAAGTAGATATAAATTTCTTACCATTTTCTACTAACTTTAACGTGTACATTCTCGACGAAATTCTGATACTTGAACTCTGTCAGTGTAATTAATGTTACAATATTGCACTTTCTCAACGTAATTGTAATATTTAACTTTGTCAACTTTATCAATGTAATTGTAATGTGTAATAAAATCGTACGATAGACGTTGAATTTTTTGTTAACATTATTACTCAGGTCATGTAAAATATTATGCTTCATCAAGAGCAAATTTTTCTTTCGTTGGATATTTTATGTTTTTGAATGGAAGGTATCATAATTAATATGTAATAAAACTAACCAAGATATTAGGGGTACCCATAAGTAACGTCGTTTTCTTCAAATTTAACGAACATTACCATCTAAATTGTAACATTACAAATTATTGTAACATAACCTATATTCTAATTAAATATATTGGCATTTAGCGTGCTCGTTGTTAAATTATATTACAGACTAAAACTGTATTAAATAAAATAAAATTTTGTACAGTATCATAGTTATAGTATTAAATGGATAAGTCAATAATAAACATAATAAATAATACACAATACATAATAATATATAAGATATAATAAAATGAATTAATTTAATGAATTAAATTATATGAGGTATAACAAAATGGATTCAAATTGTATAATGTATAATGATCTGTTGCAGATCACATTTACATTTATAGATGTTGTTATTGTTATTTCATTTGGGCTTGTTTCATAACTATCACAATTAGTTCTGCAACTTCGAATATCAGAAAATTCGCATAATTCGATAAATTGAATGAAACGAGTTGCGTTAAAATTCTTTAACGCGTCGTCTAAACGCGACAAATCTAAACGAAAAATCACGGAATGCTTGTCGCAACCCGATTAACTCCTAACGCGCACGTATTTACCTGTAACACGATTCTCCCCTTGTTCAACCCTAAACGAAACGATTAAAGAGAGACAGAGAGGGAGGAAGCCACGAAACTCGCACTCGAACGCGCATTAATCGACAACGCGATTACAGATATCCATTGTCGTCGCTGCTCAGATATTCAGATACACCACGGCGCGCTGTGGGCCTAATCCATACAACTGCAGCCCAATAACGATAAATAGCCGTTTCACGAGGGCGTGAGCGCCACCGGATAACTATCTAAATACCCGGGGTGTCCCCCGCCAGCCTGGATCTCCCAACGCAGCGGCGACGATTACCCTTCCCCAACAGGCGCGCCACGTGTAACGCGATATAAACACCTTATGATTGCCCTTGGGGGGATTTCGTAACCCTGGCCAACCATAAAGCCGTCCTATTTGTACAGGGGCGACACCCCGCGGGGGCGTGGGGTCGAAACCGAGCGTAACGCAACCGCGATTTACCGGGATCATTGTCGTTCCGATTGAATGAAACAGTCGGACGAGGACTGTTACGGTTGTTGGTCATTTGTTTGAGGAAACAGATTTTACATCGTTTGGGAATTTAAAGATTGTAACGAATGTTGTAATTTGATGCGAGTTGAATGTAGCTTTCGCGATTTCGTTGATTTTACCGTGATCAATTTTCCGTTTTGTTCTTTGTGGCAGAAAAGTTGGGATTTTCGGTTGGAGGTTAGAAATTTGGAATATTCCCAGGGATTTGGAAATATTTATCCGCGTGTTTTTTCTCTCCTTTTTTTTTTTCCTTTTTTTGATTTAGAGAAGAGAATTTTGCGCCGTGGAAAATTTGGAAATATTTCAGCGTGTTATTTAGGAAAAAAGGTTCCACGTTCTGAATTTAGAAGATAGTT
>KQ435922.1:4161978-4176102 GCA_001276565.1 Melipona quadrifasciata | reverse complement strand
AACCGTGATGTTCCTTGCGGGAATTTTTGTGGAACGTGAGATAGAAGAATTTGGATTGTCGTAGAAATCATTCGTTGCAGAAAGTAAGTTAAATTCCAAACAGAAACGATACGAAGGAATAAAAACTTCAGAAAACGAAATCAGTGTAAGCAAATGTATTGTATGCGTAAGTGATATGTCGTGTATTGTACAAAATTTTATTTCATTTAAAAGTTTTAATAGAGACTTAATCGGTAATGTAATTTTACAATAAGCACTCCAAATGTCAATATACTTAGGAATATTAGAATATAGGTTATATTAAATTATAATACAGGTTATGTTACAATAAGTTAAATTATTGTCACTAGCTGGCAATGTTTATTAAATTTGCAAAAAACGAAATTACTTACTACAAGTATTCTTAATAATACAATGAAACTCCGTTTGTACGGAACAAGTTAGAGCTCAATTAATAATTGTTCATTCGGCTCGTGCTTAAACAAATAGATACAATCGGTTGATTTAATCGAAATGAACTTCGAAATAAATGAGACTTTATCGTAAGAAATCTTTGTGAAATGAAATTATCAACAATCACGCACGCGCACAGAGAGAGAGAGAGGTATTGCGTAAATTTGAAACTCTCTTTCATTAGCCGCTGTGATTTCAGACGTCAAAGTTAAATGAAACACCCTGTATAATACACGCTTCGCTGGAACTAGGTCGAACGCACGAACGTGTACGTTTCAAAAGGGTAGTTTCGGATTGAATGGAAATTGATGATTGAAATTATTAATACGAAAGATGCTCTCAAACGTCGTATAAAACAGAATTATTTCAGATTACTGGTAAAAATCGAACGTTTCTTACGAAAATAAGTAATATTTAATGGGAATTAAAATCCTCCTACCGAAAGCAAATATGTTACTTTCAAAAACATTCAAAGGACATTTTGATTTACCGACGATCGCAGACTTTTGGCGACAAAACTTTCATCAACTCGAGGAATTAAGAAGCTGTTGTAGCAGATCGTAATTTGGACTGGCAACGAGTTTCGTTTATTCCTCTTAACAACTTTCAGTTCTATTTTTAACTTACTTTATTCTCAACAACTTTAGTTTCAAAGTAGGTTTTTTTTTTTATAAAGATCCTCGCCGTTAGTGTTATATTGTACTCAGAAAGCAATTGAATTTGCCATCAGAACCGAAGGGGATTTGATCGAAATTATTTCTTGCAACGTTTCCATTGAGAAATTATGCTCAATTCTCTGAAATAAGAATTTTATCGAAGGAAACAAGTTTCAAAGTTAAATATAAACTTGAACCGTTCAAGTTGCTCGTTTCTCGCGTCACTTTTAGGAACATTGTCTTCCTAAGACACTTCGTACTCCCAATGAATATAAATACAATCGAATGCAAAGCAGAGATTTAAAATTTCATAAAAATCCGCAGAGTGTAGCGAAAGAAAAATCTTTCACAAGATTTATACGAAACTTTAGACCTTTTTGAAAAGCCAGTTTTAACCAAGTGTTACTAAAAACTACCCTCGAGCGTATTCTCTGAATTTCTGCATCTTCAAATTTACCACGAATACGTGAAAATTCGCAGCCCGCTTGCAAATAGAAAAAGAAAGTTCAATATCACGGAATATTAATTCTCTATATTTTATATACGAAGAGAAATTTCATTTCACAGAGAAACGTCTCGCAGTTGCTGTTTTCGAAAACGGAAAATCGAATTCTACGTAAGGAGTGGACGAACGTAAGCGCATAGGAAGATTGTGATTCGAGGAATAAACCCGTGTAATGTCCATTTTCCACTTCCAAAAGGGTTATCATCACAGTACAGAACACAAGTTAATTGAATTCCTCGTGGATCGCAGCATCTCAGACATTACTGTTGACTATTCAGAGACTGATACGAGCGAATTAACCCAGTCGATCGGGACACGTCTGGAATAGGGCATTACAGACGGCTGTTCGATGAAGATGAACAGAGTGCTCGCAATATCGCTTACGAAATAATTCGAATTGAGACTGTATTCAAGGGTATTTATCCTATCAAAAATTTGATCGGTTCGTTTCTTCGCAAACGGAGAAGAAAATCATTTCGGAGGAAACGGTACTGAAATATCACACAACATTGATCGTGCTTCGATTCGTTTCGTGTATTTGTAAGAAGCTTGGAAAATTGCACATCGTGCTCTTCGCAACATTCGATACGTAAAACAATTTTCTAGGCCCTGCCTCTTTAATTACACGAATTTTAATTACGAAATTATTAAAATGTACTTGGTAGAAAAAACTGCACGACTTGTACCCCAGTACGACTCCTCTCCTCTGGAAGGTCCAGAAGCAACTGTTCTGACTAGGAAACGAAGACGACGTTTTTGCCATAAAATTTTATCGATATGCAAACATTTGAATCGATAGAAAACAAATTACAGGCGCGATCGCTCAGTGGATCTACCAGACAACGCCACGCCTACTCGAGGGCCACCCCACGCCCCCTCGCGAATCACGTGACCCAAATCGACCAATCGCTAATTTTCGTTGCATCAGCGTTGCACCTGAACGCTAAAATCACTTTCAGCGTTGAAAGTAAATTTCACGAGAGTGAAGTAGGAAACGCAAGGAATTGCAAAAATAAAAGAATGAAAACTACACAGAATTAAAATTCTTCGACCGTTTAGAAACATTTCAAATTGGCAGAAGCGTCGGAGGACAAAAGTTTCGGAAGAAACGAGCCGTTGGGTGGAACCGAGAACCGATTGCAGGGGTACCGGCCGATTCCCATGGGAATACACGTGGAACAGCGGCCGCGAACGCCGCATTATGCACACGGAGATTATTCGTTTTCGAGGAATATACGCGTGAGATTCGCGCAACTGACGTACACGTATATCGCGGCGAGCCTCGAAATTAACGGACAGCGAGCGTAATTATTTCAATGGTCGCGCCGGTGGTCGACCCAACGGTTCGACCTACATACCAGCACACCAGCCCGAACCACCCTCCCAAACGCGTTAAATTAGCGATCGGCCTACTTAACAGCCCCTACGATCGTCCAATTGCCGCTCCACGACCCCTGTTACACCACGATACCGATATACCGTTACCATTAATTTGAAACGTTATTTCCGAAACTATTTTTACTCGCGAGCGCGTGCAGTTCAACCCACCCCATGTGTGTAATGCATTTCCTAGCTAAAAAGAGTTACACACCTTGTGTAACACATCTTGAACTTGAGTTGTTAGTTATTAGCGAAGAAGTGAAGTTTAAAGATTAAAATTTGCTTGCGAAGGTAACCCCGTTTGGATTGTGTTTCAAGGATTAAAACAAAATAGAAATAGAAAGTGTCGTTGGAGGAAAATTTTCTAATTAATTTATTTGTTTTCTTATAATTCGTTTATGGGTTATATCTTTTCATTTTTATTACTAAAATATTAAAAAGTATCAGAGAAGAAAGTAAGAAAGAAAAATAAAATTACATTTTCTCAAAGATTCTTGGATATGTTTTCTAACGTTTTTCGCAAAGCGAAGTTTTTCGTTTAGAACTTTGAAAGACTATGAATTTTTCGACCCATGTTTGTGTTTTTCATGTTTCAAGGAGTACCCTTGAAGTTATGAACCCTTTTTTCTATTCACCCTGTATATATTTCGTTGGATTAAATGTTTCGACAGAGTGCGTGTGACGTGCATAAAAATTATTGTAAACTGTTCTTAGCGTTAACGTGTGATTCTGACGAATTTAGAGGAGCGCGGTCTTGCTGACAATTTCTGTATCTTCCTCGTATCCGCTATCCGCGCAAAGGCAATCCAAGAGTAATGTCATCGAGATATCCCACGAAATTCCAAGGAAAATGACAAAATTTATTTCCCGGCCGAGTACAGAAAGTGACTCTTAGCCCCGGCCTTAATTAAAAGTCCGTGAAACATCCGACCTAACGGCGTAATAAAGGGCCCGCGGTGCGAACCGGTTTAAATAACCGGTATTCCAGCCTCGAACTCGAGGAGGAAATCAAGAATCTATTCGCGTAAACTGGAGTCCGTTGAATTCGGCTGCAATGAGAAACACGCATTTAACTCTTTCAGTTCAGCGTGATTATACAGGGTGATTCACGCAACCTGAAATACTACTTTTTAAATTATTCGTCTAGTTAGAAAAATTGTTCAATACAAAAGCTGTGTAGGGAGATTTTAAGGAAGGCAAAATATCAAGTTTTTATGTGTGTCGAGGCGTTTCGAAATCTCCAAGAGACATCTTTACTTTTTTTAATTGGACCATATATATATATGTATTTATTTATTTATTTTTTTAAATCGAAAGAAAATTTTTACGATAATTTAAAATCTCGAGGATGAAAACACTCGGACATAGAGTTGTTTATGGACGAAGCAACATTTACTAATCGTGGTAATGTCAATTTATAATATAACGTCAATTGTATATCAGGAAACGTTGAAATAAAATTCCCCTCGGAAAAGTTTCCTTTGAACCATCTATAGTACCTTGGTATGGCAATTGACCAACAATTTATTGGCGAAGAATTGTCTCAGAAATGACGCTCGATAAAAACGATATATCTTCCTATTCTTACAAATATCTAAGAATTTTTGTTACTCCGATAAATTTTAAATAAAAATTTTTTAATTTCTATTTAAATAAAAATAGAAAACCAAGGTTCAAATAAATTTTTGTTTACTTAAAACAGATTTCAAGTAAAAATTCTCTTAGCTGCTTCTTTCGAATACAGTAAAAGTCAATGATGGTTTCAGTTTTCCTAAATTGAGATACAACGAAATGTCAAACACATTTCGAGTAACGAACGTTTACCTGTAGAGTGAACGTTTCTATCATTCCGGAATTTCTTAATCCGTGAAAGGGTGAGTTCGATTCGCAAAGAGGTTAATCTCACGTCTTGTTCGAAACGATGTACGAACGTCGAAAGAAAGAAAGCAAAGTGAAAAGGAGCGAAAAATCGTTTCTCCGTATACCCGAGAGAAAGAGGGGAAGAGAGTCGGCCGGCGCGTGGATGATAATGGCACGTTGTATCGATGCCAAGTGTCATTTATACCTTGAGGGGAAACGAGCCGCGCAGATTATTGGCCGTCCGTTTGAGAACGTCCTATCAATGGATTTCGGGTACGAGTGCCTGACCTGCCATATTCAGGTCTCCATTGCCTTTGAGTGTGGACAACCGAATGCCTCTAGCACACTTAGCCCACAATGTGGCTTTGCTGTTCTATGAAGATGATCCCGCTCTTCGAGCATCGAAATGCTTCGATCCCTATTACCAATACTATCTATCCTACTAGGCATTTCGTGACGCAATGCGTTTAGCTTGCGAATCTCATCTTGCAAATCTATTCAGAGACCTCTGTGTCTGGACATTTGTCCTTTGAAGTCTCGCGAAGAAGAAGGGCAATGGAAGGAGCAAATCTTTAGCAAATTTTGAAATTTCGTAGAGAGAGTAGAAAGCAGAGTTAGTGATTGCTGTAATTGTAAGAAGAATCGCAACAATCTTTACTACAAAGAGATAGCACGCTTTAAAAATTATTAAATTTCTTTCTATTTAATGGAAACAATTACGAAACATTGAAATAGCCAATTAGTCCTATCATTGAGAGAACTCCCGTTGGAAGAAATCTTTTGTCAGAATTTCGCTTTAGATTTCTTAGTACTAATAGTACCAATAGTACTTTCAGAATTTCTACTATTCTAAGTAGAAATCTCCGAGAATAAAATAATGGGATGTAACAAACCTAACGTCCCATTATAACAAGCGACAAAAGCGCGTCTAGAATTTTCTAAACCAACAAATCAAACGCCCAAAAAATCGAAACCTACGAGCTGACAATTACACAAAGATCACTTCTCGCGCCATACGGCTCGAAAACCCACATTTCTCACCCCTCATTAACCTATATCGCGCCCAGCATCTTGCACGATCTTGCATTTCTCTTTCACCATCTCTCGATCACCCTCAACGCGAGAACCTACTTTCAACTGATCTGAAATCCAAACAAGAATGGAACTCCTTTCTTTTTTCTTTTTTCTTTTCGAGAGGCATTCGGCCATTGCCGTTATCAGCAGAAGGTGTTACTTCCCCCGCGGAATCAGAGGGAGACACGCATTCAGCCGGCGAGAGAAAAGAGAGGGAGATAAAAACCGGAAGAAAAAGAGGAATTTCGCGGTTTAATAAAAGCTGACCTATATGGGAGTCATTAGAGGGAAACGGGCGGCGCATCAGCGTGGAAACATTTTTATGAATTGAAAAATACGCGATATCGCGTATTGAAAAGGGGGTTCTCCCCGTCGGAGAGCTTTTCTTTTTCCCTTTTTTTCGCACCGTGCTTTTACTTTCCCTTGCCACCTTCTCGTTGGTTACATTCCCAGACACAGCGTTACATTCCGCGCCACGTTACACCTGCAGTGCTCGCTTTAAATGCCTTTTCACTCGGATTTACTCAATTTTCCACGCTTTTTCTAATAAAACAAAAAGAAAGAGGAGAAAGAGGGACACGCGTATACGAACGTACGTACGCGTCCAAACGAAAGTTCCACCAGAGAGACACGAGCGTTCACTCGAGCTTCCGTGACTGGTGTGCTTGCGACCGAAATTAACGGTACACCGTGACGCTTTGAAATAGAGCCGAGGAATTACAAAGAGCGTTCCTCTAACCATACTCGTCTCTTCGTTTATTTTAGATAATACGAGCCTCCGCGAATGTCACTTGCGAAAATGGTAGATCTGGAGGAGAGTTTTACACTTGCGCGCGTGATTCTGATTTACCGTGACTTGACAATACCGCGTCTTTTACACATTAAGTCTCTCTTTCATCGAACGTTTCAACTTTTTTAATTACTTCGATGCAGAGGTAATTTAGATAACTCAAGGGAGCAAGTGCTTGAAAGGGTTTACAATACGATAATACAAACACCAACTTTTATTCGTCTCTAACAAAATGCGACATTGTGAGTCCGCGAAATTAGTCTGAAAAATTACAAATTCGTCTATTTTGAGGCAGTTCTAGGGCGTTAAAATGTAAAATCTTCAAAATCTCTGAACGCAAAGTCGCACAAACCTAGAAAATCGGGCCTCTTCAGGTGCAACGCTGATGCAACGAAAATTAGCGATTGGTCGATTTGGGTCACGTGATTCGCGAGGGGGCGTGGCGTAGACCTCGAGTAGGAGTGGCGTTGTCTTTTTATGGCAAAAAAAGTCGTCTTCATTTCCTGGGCCTTTCAGTGAGGCGAATCGTACTGGGGTAGAAGTGGTGCAGTTTTCTTTTCAAGAAGCGGAATATTCGAGCGTTCTAGCAAAGTATCAAGAGTTGCAGAAGAACAAAATTTTCAGAAATTTGAACAAAAATGCACGAAACATCCGAAACTGGCGAAAGGAATTTCCACGCAGCTTAGCCCCGTTTAATATGAAAGAAAGTAGAAAGGAGAAAATATGCGGGATTGTAGAGAAATCCAGACATCACGTGTCACGGGATCGCATTTGCGCGCGCGCGCGGTAGTATCGAAAAACCGAGGAGCATGTAGCAGGGTAGCGAGCAGGCAAAGGACACGGTGTTCCAGCGCGGACATTCGGGAGAGGCATTTCCTGCGCGCCATCGACGAGCTTCCGCGCGCGCGAGACAATGGTCCGGCGAAACAAAGGGGAAAAACGAAAAGCAGCGGCCAACGGCGTCGGAAAAAAGGAAAAAACAAAAGAGAGAGGGAGAGAGAAATAGCGCCGTGCTGTATCGCCATCGTCGTCGTCGTCGTCGTCATCGTCGTTGTCGTGCAATCGGATGCAAATCAAACAAGAACGCACCGACGAGAGAAAAAGAGAGACATGTAGTGTCGAAATAACGAAAGCGAAATAACAAGAGAGAGAGAGAGAGAGAGAGAGATAAATGGTATCGAAATAACGAAACAGAGAAAGAGAGAGGCAGCGTGTCGTCTAGCTCGAACGAGTGGCTCTCCTTTCGGGCCGGAACACCGCGAAAAACTGGCGTTATTATTAAAAAAGTTGGACTTGTTATCTCGCCGGTATTCATCCATTAATTGCGCGGCGTCTCTCGCGGGGGTTCATCCTCCCAGCGTGCAACTGCACCGGTCCGAGAGAGAATGGGCCCTGGCCAACCATCCCGAATCCTCTCGCAAACGTATTAATAATTTCGCGAGGTTGCAATATCGCCGCGCGATTGTGTCGCAAGTCCCCGAGAGGGATCAGTATCTCCTTCCGTTTCGGAGGAACCGCAGTGACGAACGTCCCCCCGGACGATGACGTGCATGTAAATATACACACATGCGCCACTGAGGCTCGCTTATGCTTCCGTTAACATGACCACCATTTATTTCGAAATATCAATACCGTGCATGGATTCAGTTTCTTCTCCTCTGGTACGGATTTTTCGACGCGATTACCATTCTGCTTTTTAATGCCGAAAATTAATTTCCACTCTGCGCAAGTTGTACAACGTTCAACCGTTGAATTAAAATTCACACGAGGATTATACTTGGGGGCGAACAGCAAGATCAGTGGAGAGAGAGTTATTGGTAGATTGTCGAAGCTTCAATATTGACTATAGTAATGGGCTTTTAATCTTTTATATAACGCACATAATATGTATAACGTAGTATTTCCACGAGCGACGGGATATTAATCGATTGTTTACTAAAACAGTAATAAAAATATTTGTATATTTTCGTTAAAACCGTTCACTGTTGAAATATAACATGTATTTATAATTTATGGCTGTAATTTATGACTATAATTTATGTATTTACATGTGACGAATATTGTATGCATTTGTACATGTAACGTATTTATATATTTATAACGACTATAAAGTTCACGTAAGATATTTCAAAGTCCGAAGGCATGAGTACATCGCGAGGTTTCTATTTCCTCGAAAACGAATAAAAAACAAAAAAAAAAAAAAAAAAAAAAAAAAAAAAAAAGAAAAGCACGCTCTTTAAATTTTCAAATCATCCCAATAGACGCCGATACCCCGAGCCAGCCACGCTGCGAAACACTCTCGACTGAAGAAACAGCAAAGCGAAGGGAAGAAAAAGGAGAAATAGAAGGGAAACACGGAGGATAGTTGGCGGTTAAATAAATTCCATCCACTTTAGATAACTTTCGGCGTGGAGGGCGTAGCCGCGGACCTCGACATCGTTGAAAATTAAATTTTTAACGAGCTCGTCGCCGGCGAACCGGTGTACGGAGTAAATATCTGCACATCGGTAATTAAATCCGATTCGGACGTTCTCCCCACTGGGGAGAATCGGCCTTCATACTAGATGAAGTGGGATCAAATCCTGGACGTAATCGTCACACACAGTGGCTCGCGAAATTACTCGGGCAGTTATGCAAGAATATTTATTTACGCGCGTGTTGTATTGTGAAATCAGACGAGTATTTTTTGTATGACGCGTGTTTTCGAAAGCGATTCCAAGTTTGAAAATGGGTCGAAGAAAATTTAAATACGAGACGAGTTTGAAAATTCTAGATTAGATTACATACCCGAATGTAACTAATTCTAGACTTGACAGGAAAATTGAAAAATTTATTCTTTCTTTTCGATTTATTTTTTCGTGTAGATTCTGTGTGAAAATTTGGTTGGAAACTAAAAGTTTCGTTAGAACACAATCAATGTATCATTGCAAGCTACAAAACATTATTTGGGAGACGACCGATAAAGATCTCCGAAGTTACGAGATATTCGAATCTCTGAAACAACAGTTCCATTCCTTGCCAAATCGTTGATCTCGTTTGAAATAAATTTTGTAAATTTCTTTCGTCCGAGTCTATAAACTTATCCGTACGCGAGTCCGGTAGCATTCAAATCGAGGAAGATAGCACCTGGTCCGAAGCAATATTCAGAAGAGCAGGGGCAACATCGACCTTCGTGCTTTTCGCTGACATCCGTTCAATCTGATCGACTGTAAAACCGCAAAGTATATAAACGATAACGAAGAAACTTGCCACTAACCGAATGAAGCTCGAAGGAGCGAATTTGCAAACGTACGTGAACCTCGCTCGAGTCAGCACGAGTCTATTTCGTCCCCTGTCGCGAGGGGAAATCACAAGATTCTGGAAAATTCGCGGGGAGGATGGTCGAAACTTTTCGAAACGATTCCCTGAAACTTCATGGAATCGAAGAGTCCCAGAAAACTCTCGTCGAATGTCAAACGTCAAATTTTCCAGGAGACAGAGAACACTTGGCGCACTTTTACACTCGCGAGTGTTATAATGTTTGTTCCTACGATTCTTTTAACATGCGATTTTCATTTTCAAGTATGAGATGATCCAAGAATGCAACGATATCTAGCACTTGCAGTGTTTTCTAATTGTAATTCCGTCCATGTTCGTAAACAAGAAAACGAAGAAATGAAAAATATCTCCGTTGTATTTAAATAGGAATTTTGTTTGTGAATTGAAACACTCCGAACTTTGTGTCTTTAGAATTCTTTTACATTTCCATTATCTTGGGCTTTGAACGCTTAAATTTGAAAGAGTTCGAAAGATCAACGCGTGTTAATTCTTCAAAATGGTTATCCCAAACCGATCGCGATCCAAACTGAGACTCTTCTAAAAATTCAAAATCACAACTAACTCTTTGAACTCGATGTGTTTCCAACGTTGTCGGCGCGTCCACGTGTATTTATTTTATTTTAAATTGACGTACAACTCGATGTAAAGTTCAACGTTCTTCGTCTATTTGCTTTATTACTGTCACTGTATAATTCTTTAAAGCGTGAAACTTTAAACAATTTGAAATTTACCAACATACGTCACGTTCAAAGAGGGTTACCTTCGAGAGAAACTTTCCTCCAAATAACCAAACCTCGTCTCATCGAACTCGACCTAACCTCATCCCAACTAAACCTAATACAGGGAAACCTACGGTGACGCGGGTTTCTTGGATTCGCAGGTACGCGATCTTCGCAGTCTGCCGTACGACCTTCCACTCACTTAAGCCAGAGCTAACGAGCAAAGACGGGGGGATGTAACCCTTCGATTTTTCCGCTTCTACGGGCGACGGTGCCAGGATAATTGTGATTACGGTCTGGCTCGGCGGGAGAAGGGAAACCGGAGAAAATGGTAAAGAACGAAGCGAAAGAAAAAGAGAAAAGAAAAGAGGGGACGAGACACAGCCAGTGCAGTCGGTGGAGACTCGTTTTTTCGGTCGTTACGAAATCGGTAATAGGAGCTGCGCCGGAATGCAAATGAAACCGTAACACGGCGGAAATGTAAATCCAACGTGGCGGCCGAGCTCGAAAGGAGGGGGGAGATCTCGTTACTTATAAGCACTTGTTACCACTTAATGGAATTAATGGCCGACGTTGGCGCATGCACGACCCCTTGTTACACCGTGAACGTGTGTTCCGGTTGTCCGTCCGAAAATGTAGGACATTCCCAAAGTCAAATGGGGCTGGAAGAAGTTCTGTTCTTATGCGAGTTTCTTGCTCCAATTTGAAGATTCGGTGTAATTGAACTGTTAGCGCGAATTTCCCGTGTCGTAGATGAAACTTGCAAAGTTTCAGGGCGATTATTACCGCTTGCTCCGTGCAATGAGGGACATATGAGCAAACTGTGTTGCGATAGCTTTTAATCTGATAATACATCAATACAGTATATTTTAAGTATCATCGTATTCAAGATTTGTATTTAAGTTTTGTTAAAACCGGCAATTTTTCATTCACAAATTACAACTATCTCTACAGCATTCTGAGACCTCTTTGATTAGAGTTAGAGCCGACAATTCTTACAAATCTTTCCAAGTAAAATAGTAACTGAAGAAATATTGATAGAAATTAGTTAGTATAGAGTGTCTACAAACGAGGATAGATATCTTGAGGAAATAACATGAAATTAAAATTCGACTGTATAATATCGTACCTAAGTATTTTAAAATTTTGTAAGAATTTCGAAAAGACCGCCAAAGTTCTCTCAAATTTCTTCCCATCGTGATACTTGATAATTCCAGCTTCGCCACAGAGCAAGAGGGCAAATATGAACGAACCGTTCCTCGAGTCAATTAGATCGAGATTTTGCAAGATCCGGGGCGCAAACATCGGCGAGCATCGGCATGAAAACTTGAAAAGTATTTCACCTACTGGGAGGGCCAGACCGCGGCGAGGGTAGTAACGAAGTACCGCCGAATCCCACGGGAGTCAACAAAGTTTCATTAAAGCGGAAGTAGCTCAAGCTGCCGTGGCTTCCCTCATAAATGAGTATCCCTCATGCAAGTAACTTAAATCGATTTTCGCGTCGCTGCCACATCCGCAAAACTTTAATTCCCTTCGTCGCCAATTATTCCAACGCCGGCGTGGGACACTTTTGTTTAACTTTATCGGATGCACACCGCCGAACACACGTACAGAATCACCCGCTCCACGTCGTTCCCCTTCCCCAGTGCCTCGAGAACACTCTCACTCTCCTTCTTTCCCAAATTCCACCAATTATCGTACATGCATAAGTAATTTCACGAAGCAAAGCGTGTCTCCGTATGTTTCGATCGAGGCGTGAGGAGCATCTGTGAAGCTTTTAAATTTCAATGCTCTTTGAGGAATAGTTGTAAGAATTAATTACGTGGGATAAAACTGTAACCAATCTCAGGGGTGCAAGCGTGGATATATAATCCTTTTAAGTGAATGACACTTTTGAAGATAATTTAAATATGAAGATAAATTGCTTCGCTAGAGCGTAGAATGAGAGATTTCTCTTCTCCGAGGTAAATGTAATTACGCTTTCCGAGAATGATTATAAATATGATTTGCACGATAAAATAGAAGATTGCTACCTGGCAGCATCTCTCTGTGATCTGCACAATCTTTCTAGCGATTACAAGTATCAATTCATAATACTGATTAATATTTCTGAAAAATGAATCTTCCTGACGAAAATCTTTGAAAATTAACACCTCTCACAGGCAGGCGCAAGAATTAATTACTCAAAAACTGCACGACAGTACGATTCTGACTAGAAAATGAAGACGACATTTTTGCCATAAAATTTCATCGATACGCAAACATTTAAATCGATAGAAAACAAATTACAGGCCCGATCGCTCAGTACCAGGCAACGCCACTCCTACTCGAGGTCTACCTCACGCCCTCTTGCGAATCACGTGACACAAATCAACCAATCGCTAATTTTCGTTGCACTAACGTTGCACCTGCAGAGGTTTTCGCCCGATTTTCTGGGTTACCCCCGCTAAAATCACTTTCAGTAATAAAAACAAAATCATCCCTCAAAAGATGAACTTACACAAACCTCCAAAACTTGGTAAAATTCCTTCCAGGAATGATAATGAAAATTAATTACAGCCTTCCCCTAAAATGTAAACCCGAATATAATGACCTTCCTGCTGCCAATCGCAAAATTCACAACGAAACTCGCGCGGCCTCGCAATGAAAAAAAACTACGCGCCATAAAAGGGTTCGAACTACCACCGAACAGGGATAGTCGAAGAGGGTTGGCCACGAATAACGTGTAACCGGCTCGAACGAACCGAAACGACGCGAAAGAGGAGGGCCAGGAAGCGGATACCAGAGTGGGTGCATCGTGATCGAAGAACATCCTGCGTGACTGGGCGAGAGGATTTAACGAGGAAACCCCCCTTCTCTCCCCCATTTATATCGTGCGCCTCCGCGTTAGTCGACTACCGTACAATCCAATTTTTTCCCACTCCCTCCCCCCCCCCGGCGAGTTTCTGCTCGCCTGGCCGTCCGTAATGCGCGGCAACCACCCGCCCTTTTCATCCACCCTCTTGCCACCTTGGTCCCACCGGCGAAGGCAATTACCTATGCAAAAAGGTGAAAAAGAAAGAGAGAAGAAAAAAGAGGAGAAGGTAACGAGCACGAGCGGACGCATCGACGGTGGTGGAACGTACGCCCCCCGTGTCGAGCCGCGAGTTTAAGCTCGTTGTCTTGGTAGCAGAGGTTGTCAAGGAAGGTGGTGTTGGAGAATATGGGCTACGGAAGGGGCCTGCTCGTGATAAGCTTTCACGTTAATGCCGGTAATCCGGGACTTCTTGGAGGGCATTCGCCGAGTTTTAAAAGGATTTCGTTCGGAAATGAATTATTCCGGCCGCCTCCCACCGTCGTGCTTGGATTTTGCCTCTTTTTTGGTTGGAA
>KQ435922.1:4134492-4152861 GCA_001276565.1 Melipona quadrifasciata | reverse complement strand
ATATATATATATATATATATATATGTGTGTGTGTGTGTGTGTGTGTGTACCTTGAGCTTCGACTCGAATTCACACTAGATGCGAATTTCGCATTTAAATATTGGCACGAACGTTTGAAACATTCAAAACATCTGTTTTTAGGACGATTCTTTTCGCGATCTATCCAACTTTTGTTATTTTGGGGCAAATGAAAGTTGAAGTCGCCTCTTCACAGCGATCTCTCGATTGAAATTTTGTTGCTTCGGAGTAAACCATAAAAATTGAAAAAGTTCTAACGCGTCGATAGAGATTGGATCGAGTGACGAGAAGAGTGAAGAAGTTAGGTAGTGAAGATCTAGATCTAGTCGCGGAGAAAAATCTTTCGCGTGATTGCGACAGTTTGCTCGGCAACTCGGCCGTCGTATTCGGTACATTATATTATATAAGTATATGAATGTGTTATGTTAAAATTCTCAGGCGATACAACCCGCGCCATGCGCCAAACAACAATAATAATAATAACGAAACGTCAGTCTCTCAAGCAGCGGGAGAAATTCAAAAATTCCCAACAAACGAAACCAAAGCGTGTCTGATCTCTCCGGGGCGGTATCAAAGAGCAAGCGCGCGAGAGTAAAACGTGCACGAGGCGCGTGCACGTTCGAGGTGACTCTCTCTCTCTCTCTCTCTCTCTCTCTCTCTCTCTCTCTCTCTTTCTCTCTCTCGGTGTCCCATGTATGTATTATGCAATGAAGCTGGAGTGGCGCTCTCGTACTCGCGCGTTCCACGCGAAGAGGGCGAAAAGGCGACGGGGGATGGGCTGAAAGAGGGTGAAGGAGGAACCAGAGAACAGGGACGTGTTTGAACAGACACGCGACACTTGTGTTTGCCCCTTTCTCTCTCTTTCTCTCTTTCTCTATCCTTTCGGAAGACAGTATGCTGCTGTCTTCATTTCCGTCAGCCTGTCGCTAGCGATGGGACCAAGTGTGTAACTAATTGTCCAACCATGATCGATATATAAACAATATTCGAACGCAAGTGCTCCTGTCGAGTGTTTTGTCGCGAGTATTTCAACAACTACCTGCCTATACAATTGCGCGAAATCAAATGACACGAATGCCGTACTTGAATAAAATCAAGTGAAACCAAATTGTCGATATATAGCGGATGTGTTAATTTAAATTAATTAATTGTGGAATTTTGTTCGTGTATTTAGGAAGTGCGCGTACATTCTCCGTACGAAATGTGTAAGAGAACAAACGAATACTTCACGTGATATAATTTTAATTCATTTAACTTGCTGTTATATTTCAATTTTACACGTTGCACGCGCGAGTTAGTGACAAATGCACGATCGAGTAACTTGCGATAAATTGTGAATTACGAAGACGAGGTATTGTTCCATTCAGCATTTTACGCCATTGTATTTCAATGTATCGATTGCAAACGAGAATTATCAAGTTAAATCAAATGTCTGTCCCGTTCGATCGCGCGATTCGTTTAAAAAAATTAATGCTAACAAATAATAATGATTACGATGATCGTGCGACAGCGACAAACTTTCGTTCAACTTGCGACCGCAACGTGATTATAATGGCGCGCTCGAGCGAACTTTCGAGAATTTCTCACCGCCACCTTCAACAGATTCAATCCGCTCAAATGCCAAAGTTCAGTAAGCACAATCGGCGCGTACAGTCTGAGAAACTGTGCACGAGCACCCTCCAATTTCCTCAAACTTTCTTCAGGATTCAGAAAATCGGGCCTCTTCAGATGCAACGCTGATGCAACGAAAATTAGCGATTGGTTGATTTGGGTCGCGTGATTCGCGAGGGGGCGTGGCATAGACCTCGAGTAGGAGTGGCGTTGCCTGGTACTGAACGATCGCGCCTGTAATTTATTTTCTATCGATTCAAATGTTTGCATATCGATAAAATTTTATGGCAAAAAAGTCGTCTTCATTTCCTGGGCCTATCGTACTGGGGTACAAGTCGTGCAGATTTTTCAAGAAATTTTTTACTTTTTATGAAATTTGATTCACTCGGATCGTCGACCAGCGTGCAATCAAACCTTTTGTACGTATTTATACGTTTCACTCGATCCCATCACTACCTGTCGCACGCACGCGCTTCCAACGCTTCCGATTCTCTCTGTTCTTTCTCTCTCTCTCTCTCTCTCTCTCTCTCTCTCTCTCTCTCTCTCTCTTTGTCATCCTTCTTTGTATCATTTTACAATGGGGAACGCCGGTGCCGTTCCACCGCGTCGTCTGACCCCTCGTCCTGGACCGAGGATTGAAGTGCCATTCATTTTCGAGTCGCGCGAGATCCCGCGCGCCGAAAGAGCGCGCCCAACCTCTCCTCCCCCTTTTTCCCCTGCGTTCTTTCTCACCATTTTTCTGCAGCCCCGACGCTGTCTTTCGTCGACCGAGTAATTCTTGCCCCGTCACCCGACAGGCGAGAAACTGTGAAACGCGATAGTAAGAAGCGAATTGGAAGGAAAAGAAATGAAAAAAGTGAGAGAGGAGAGCGATGGCAAGCCGGTAATGGGAAATCGACGGGGTTCGCGACGATTCGAGCTTGATCGACGTGTTTCCGAATGGGGCTCTCGCGTGCGAGGGAAATGAGACAAAAAGAGAGAGAGAGAGAGGGAGTTCTGTTTAATACCAACCTGGCCTGATCAAGTGGCTGGATTTAAAATTCTGTCTGATTTAAAATTATTTCTTTTGTTTGATTCAACTCTGGTTGAAAAAAGTGAAAATGTATAATTTTTTCCCCTCGTTATCTAAAAGTTACGTTAGAAGTGCGTTGTTTCCTCTACCAAAAATTGACAATTACCTCTTAATTCTCTTTATATCATCTTGATTGGTCGTTTGGCCGGTTAGAGATAGATGTATGTTACAAAGTGTTGGTACGTTTAACGTTTAAACTGACGTATTTATTTAGCTTGAACTTAAATATTGAAAGACTCTCTGAGTGAAATTGTCGTTTGTCAGGTCGTACCAGAAATATGATATAAATGAGAGCGTCAACGTGGATTCGACGTGTTCTCAAATAGAGATTTTATAAAAGGGAGGTATGATACGGAGAAGGAAAGATCGCAGAGAGATAAAGCTCGGAATATCCTCCATTGAGAATTTATAATACAACTCGAAAGGTTGCTCCAATTCGAGTTTGATCGACTTTTTATTCTTTTGATCGATTTTTTTACGAAAAATAGACGTGAGACGAAGAGAGAGAATCGCGTGTAATCGTATAAAATATATAATGTTCTAAATATCACGAATTCAGAAATTTGCTGTTAAACTTTATAATACAGATAATGTAATAACAACTACTTGTACAAATGAAAATGAAACTCGTGTTTGAAATTTCGCGAAGGGATAATAAAATATCTTTATGTTAGAACATCGAAGAGCAAATTAAAGAAAAAATTGCACACTTGGAAATTTTTACCGTACGTTTAATCGAAATATTTAAAGAAAAGCCTCGCAAAAATTTTATTACTGATGTTCTAATCTAGACACCGTCGAAAGTCGGTTAACGACGTAACAACAACCGTAAACTTTTGCTGTTACATATTGCATCTGCCATAAAACAGACGAGGCGTGTTTGAAGACTCGTATAAACAGCTTATTAATTATTTTACGACGTGGACGTAACAAATTAACGACAAACACTAAACACCCGTAACACGTTTTACGGGGTATAATTATCTGCAAGCGTGAGGCTTGCTAGTGCTGGAAGAAGAATTATCTTCTCTGCAACGTCTAGAAAACAGACAGACAGACTAACAGATAGACACTCGAGACGAGAGACTTTCGTTTAGTCGGAATTACAATTTCTAACGCGAGAATTTCTGTAATCTGAGCTTGTAGATACGAAATAATTATTGCTACGGATTTTTAATACTTTTCACTCGTAGGGAATTTTAAAATATTGTGATGAAGTAGTATAGTGTTTTTCATTAGGCTAGGGACTTTTATGCAAAGTCATATTTTTTTTAAAGAGAATGAGAAAATTGGATCTGGTTACAGATTCCTCTCATCTGTTGGACATTTTATATATTTCTGAACATCTCTCCTGAAACGAGTGAAAGTCTCGAAAACACAAATTTACATACACAAAAATTAACAGAATTAATGTTAACAACCCTCGAGATCTTCCAATTGCATAATAATTAGAGTTCAATTTAAGAGTTAAATCCTGTGACAAAAATTTAAATTCAAAACCTTCGTCTGCAGTCAAAATATATGATGTATATGTTATATTCTGTTCGTATAATTATAAACATAAATTTACATACACGAAAATCAACTCAGTTTAGAAAATTAATATTAATAACCCTCGAGATCTTCTAATTCTACGATGGTTAAAGTTAATAGTTTCAACTTAAAAATTAAATATAATGACTAAGACAAATTCAAATTTCTTCGTCTACGATCGAAATTATGAGCATAAAAATTCGCATACACAGAAATTAACGCAACCGAATTTTATTAATAACCCTCGGAATCTTCTAGTTGCATAACAGTGAAATTTTAACTCGAGAGTTGAATCTAGCGCCAAAGATAAATTCAAATGCCCAAAACCTTCGTCTGCAATCAAAATTACGGTAATACACCGCTGTAATTTCCAGATCCACCGAACATCGCCCGCCAAAGTCTCGCTCGAAACTTTGTCCTCGATCGAAACTGATCGGGTTCGCGCGAAGGGGAAAATCATTTTTAAAGGGACGGCGTCGTAAATTGTGTCACCGGGTGTCCTAAGGGCCGACTTCGTAGACGTATTTCACGGTTGAAGCTCGAAGGTGGCCGACGCGAGGAGAACCAGCTGAGCGAAAAGTTGCGGAACTTCCCCCTGACAGGAGGAGGAACCGAGGGGTGGATTTTATCCCGGGAAACGCGGACACGTTTCGTATTTCTCAAATATGCCAGTGTGTGTGTGTGTGTGTGTGTGTGTGTGGAATTTAAGTCGCTTTTTAAACATTTCATACGCGTTCTTTCGACGAGCAGGTATTGCAAGAAGTTGTTGCAAGTTGAAGACAAGATTGCACGACCATTGAAATTAATTATTTCGAGTCGAAGCAGCAGTCGGGAACGTTTTCAGGATGATTTCAGTTTAGAAGCTCGATCTCGTAAAATATTAGAACTAGTTTCCGAACAAGTTCCCCGCTGCCGTGTGAAATATTTCCATCGGAATTCAGGAGAGAAGTAAAAATATTATTTCTCTCCTGAGCTCGCCGAGGCTGAAAAACTTTCGCGGCGCTCCGGCCACGAAAGTTTCGTCGCGTGAAATATGATTTCTACGGAAACCGATGTAGAATCCTGCGTTAAAATAAACGTGAAATTAATCGCGATATGGTAACCTTTGTTCCTCGACTTCCTCGTTTGAAAATTCAAAAAAAAAAAAAGAAAAAAAGAAAATTATACATCAAGCTCGGATCTTGCTTTTTTCTAAAACGTTTCACGTTTCGCGAAGAAAATGTCGCAGTTCTCGTATTCTCGTAGCACAAAATATTCCTAGATCTCTCCAAAGCAAAATCTGAAACTCTCCAACTCTCGGAAACAAAAAATCCACGATCTTTGAATTCGATTCTCCGTGCCGGAGGAAGCTCATCCACAGAGATCGCCGCGAAAAAAGTTTCACGGGGAACGGCTCTGCGACTCGTTATATACCAGAAAATTATACACGGTCCAGGTAGATTTGTTGCGTTCGGATCCAAAGGCCGGGGCGCATGAACCAACGCGACGACGACGACGACGACGCGTCTGAACGTCTCTCTTCTAACCGAGAGGGAACGTCTTATATAAAAGCTCTCGTAAAGCAACGAACGGAACGGTAACTCGAGGCAACGTTAGCGAAACATGGCCGCGACGCCGGTGTTACCAACAATAAGAAAGTGGAAGGAAAGTGTCGCCGGAAGGACGAGAAATTACGGGGGCGGCGTAAAAATGCACCGCTGGACGATTTCACGCTTCGAATAGAGACGCCAAATCCCGCTGCAGCCCCGCGCGCGTACACTACCCTCCAAAAGTATCCCAACACTCTGTCGCTCGTTTCTCTGACAGGGCCAACACGCGTTTCCAACTGTTTTATATCGTTCGACTTTCGTTTCAGGAATTCACAGGACTACAGATTTTCGTTTTAATCCGCGTAAAAACGAGCGAGTGGGGCTGTGAAAGTTTCATGGCGCACGAATTTTCGATTTGTCATCGTTTTTTTCTACGTACGCGAGTTTTTTAAATTATCAACCAATCCGATGATAAAAAATTACTCAGAGTCTTGGTAAACGTTTGTACTTGGAAATAGTGATTGTCAAATTTTGATTGTTTGAAATAAATTTATTTTGTTTGTTCTTCTTTTTTTTTTTTATTAATCGTCACGTTCATTGAAGATAACAATATTACAGTTATAGCCTAATGCTATTAATGATTATTATAAAAATTCATATTTGCATCGAGTAACGAAGAAAGAATCTGGACAAAAATTACAGTAAAACGCGCATAAAATGAAACGAGTGATATGTAAAATATATTTAACGTTTGATCCTATAAAATGCAAAATCTCTTATATTTTGTCACATTTAAATTTACATTTAAATTTCCGTCATCACTGAAGCACGTAAAGCCTCTTACGCGCAGCTCTTTATTTGCTGTTCCTCAACGGGGCTCACGCTTGAAATAAAATAAACTCGTTTCCAGCCCTTCGACCCCCCAAAGTTTAATAAATCATTGAAACTCGCGGCCTGAAACCATCTGATGAACTTGACGCAAATACTGGTAAATACGCTGCCGTTTCTAATTTGCTCGTCATTAATTTCAACTCGAATAGCAAAACAGAATTCGTCCGATTCATTCCGGGCCGAATTCAAACGGAAGAGCAAAATGTCACGGATAACAGCGTGTATCCTCCAGTAACGTAGCACGAATCAAAGAACCCCCGGCTCGTCAAAGGCGAGTATTTTTCAACCAATTTTCATCTCTTCGTGGAACGCTCGTGAAACAAGTAACAATTAATTAGCAAAGCTCAAACGTTAATGTTCGATCGTATCGGATTACGATGTAATTTCACTGTGGCCTGTTTACGCTGGCATTAATACACGTGAACATGCTTCGATTTCAGAAATTACAGTGATTGTTATTGTTATTATTATCATTATTATTCCCGCGTAATTCCAATGTTATTGACGAATCCGCGAGCATAATTTTCGCGGATAAATTTATGCTGTTTACCAGGTTTGTAGTACAAACGGAGAGGATAAAATTTGCTTTCAGATTAAACATTCGCTCATCGGCAGTTCGTTTCTTCTTTGCACGTTACTCTCTACATTGTCGAGTCGCGCTTCCGAGTTTGATGGAAAACTGCTTTTCTAAGAAATTACGTATCACCGTGGTGGCTTCAAAGGACAAACAACGGTTTCTGTCCTCGCCTCTCATTGGTCTCTCGTTGGTATTTTTAAAGTTTTTCAACATCGAGTATCGAGTTCATCCTCGTGAAAGTGAAATTTTCTAATTTTCACTATCCAATAATCGTCAAACGCGAAATTTCAATCTTGAAATTTTTGAGAAAACAGTTGCAGTGAGTTTTACAATATGCACAAAGTGATTTAAATTTATCAACTTCCAAAGGTATCCATTTTCAAGCAGCCAATATTGCTCGATATGAAAAAATTTGTCAGTCATTTGCTAGAAAAAGATTGCCGACCGTTTCACGAAAGATAAAATGGAAAAAACAATTCGCGCGAGCGGGACGGAATCTCCATTACTCAATTACCCCAGCGACCTAATTCCTCGCTAAAACCACCCTCCTAATTATACAGTCTATACCCAAGCTCGACACTTACTTCACTTTCTAAACCAACTCGCAAACATCTCTCAAACATCCGCTCGAACTGAAACTACCTAGTTCTCCAACTATCCGTACACTGCCGGAAACCACTTTCCCAAACACAGAAGCTGTGCAGAATCTTTCTTGAAACGAAAGGGAGGAAATAAATAATGAATAAACAAATGGGCAAAATTAGCGGAATTAATAAAAATAAGAATGAGCAAATTTTGTGGGAATATCTTTGGAAAACGATATTTGACGACTGAGATGTGAAACGTGGTATATAAGATGATTATAATAGAAAAATATACTTGTGGCGAATTTAAAATGCATTTTAGAATATGCTGGAATAGAATAAGAATGAAGAAAGTTTGAGAGAACATTTTTAGAAAGCAGAATTGCATATATTTGATTAAAATGTGAAACGTGGTACATAGAAGATTATATATGAGAATGTTTTTATATTCGCCATTATACTTTTTAGAACATTCAAGCTTGAAAACGATTAAAAATTCACGTTCAAACGTAAATGGTGAGAGTGAAAATTATTGGCACGATTGAAAAAGGAGCAGAGGATATCGAATGTTTGGTTCAGAGTATCGATCGCGCGTGAAAAACGATTCGTTGAATGTACGCGAGGGTCAAATCGCACGAGGGGGCGAGTAAAAAGATTTAGTTTTATGCGGAAAGAACATATGTTTACGAATACACGCGAAACTAGAGAATTTAAATCATTACAGAAGGATCGTTAAAGAGGAATAAAAAAGAGAAACAAAGAGAATTCATCGTTGTGAACGAAGTTATTACCGAAGATTGAAAAAGGAATGATTACAGAAACTATCGAAAATTCGAAGAAGAACGAAGAAAGAAGGAAACTGAAAATTCAAATTAGTTTCCACTAACGTAGCGTCGTTTTTTTCTTCCCTTTTCGACACTTTTGCGATCATTTTTCCCAATCTTCAACAATAACTAATAACTTTGTTTTCGTTCAACTCGCGATTTGGTTTTCCGGATAACGAAATCTCATTCTTCTTTTTCTTTGTGCAACGCTAATGCAACGAAAATTAGCGATTGGTTGAGTTGAGTCACGTGATTCGCGAGGGGGGCGTGGAGTAGAACCTCGAGTGGGAGTGGCGTTGTCTGGTACTGAGCGATCGCGCCTGTAATTTGTTTTCTATCGATTCAAATGTTTGCATATCGATAAAATTTTCTAGTCAGAACAGTTGCTTCTGGGCCTTTCAGTGAGACGAATCGTACTGAGGTACAAGCCGTGCAGTTTTTCTTTAATTCTTCCAACATTCTTCTCTCGTGTATTAAAACCTGCGAAACCCTCTAAGGTCTCGACGTAAATCCCAAGAGAAGAAAATATATCCTCTTCCTCCCACGTTCCCTAAATTCGCCCTTTCAACCGAGCCGAAAGCCAAAAACCGAAAACTCGACTGTTTCTGATGCTCTCGCGAACGCAACAAACAGCTCGGAATCCCGTGAAACAATTACACAGGGTTGCAGGGTGGAATGAAGCAACGTCGTAAAAATCCTCGCGGAAGCTCAACGTGTTCCGGGGGAGAGGGGACGCAGAAACCGAGGGTTCGCGAATTTTTCGTACGTAACGGGCGAGAGAAGCAACCACTGGCTGGCAGAACGAAACGAACTGCTTCGCCGTGGAAACATTTTTAAACCGTGCCGCTCGTTTCTCTCTTTAAATCGCTCCGATGCCGCCGCGATACGTTACGGAGATCCATGGCTACGGCCCCCCGAAACGCTCGACTCGTTTCTTCCCCCTTCCGTTACCCCGGGATCAGTTACCCCCAGTCGCGGTCACCCTTATCCCTTCCGGATAATCGCGCCGCGATCTTCGTCCATCCGTCTTCCTCCTTCCGGCTTTTTCTACCCCTCCCACCTCCTCGACCGATTTCTTCCCCTCGAAAGGGGAAAATCGCCGGGGTCCATGGAAACGGATGAGATAACGTTTTTGCACAGTCTTTCCAGATAATTCCGGATAATTAAGTCGATTGATCGCCATTAATACGGCTCATTGATTGGACGATCTCGAAATCGTTGGAGATTGTTTTGGCTCGAAAGAGGGTACTACACTTGTCTTGTTAGAGACAGGGTACACTCCCGAAATCGTGGGATTTCTTCGTGCAAAAATGAAGAATAGAAAGGAAATTTTTCCGTGTGAAAGCTTCGAGTTTGACAGGAATGAATGAATCGGTAAGTTACTTTACGCGCGAAAATAAGTGGAAAACGCAGAATGAGATTTGTTTTTTCGTAAGACGCGTCGTTTTCGAGGAAATCGAGTTGAAAATTGATCGAGTCATTCTACGTGTAAAAATAAATGAGGAGCGCAAAATGAAATTTTTTCGTTAAGGCCTCCTTTTTCGAGGAAATCGAAGAAGATCGCTCTTGATGGAATTTGATAAAGCGAAAGACAATACCGTATATAATATATGCTTTTTCGAAAAACAAAACTTTTTTTAGAGACCAATCTCCGCAGAGCAGAATTTTATAATGAAACTCGTAAAAGGGAGTACTAAATTTGAAGTTCCTCGTAGTCGAAAATAACCCGATAAACATACTTAAAACGGGCGCCGCCTCGATTCGGAACCCCTCGCCGATGCTATCAGACGATTACCACACCCTTGCTCGATCGAAGGCTGCTCGATAATTAAATTAGTCCCGCCTTTAATCACGTTACGCCATTTTTCCCTGATACAAGTCGACGAGGAGGGCAACGGGATAGATAATAGCGTACTCCGAAGAAGTAGCCGATTCACCCTCGTCGAAAATTGTCTATCTTTAAAGAGAAGATCGATCTCGATTTCTATTAAATCTGGCGTTTCGTTGCTTTTAACCGGTCGGACCCGCTTCCTTCTCGATCATTGTGTCCCTCCCCTCACCCACCGGTTAATCGGATTTTGCAATTTCCTATTTACTTAGTCGCGCGCGTCTTGGATAGAAAGGCCAGTAGTGCTACTACCGGAAATTTGCTTGTACTACAAATTCGATCGTAAAAATTGCTAAAAAAGAGAATCCGTCCACGTTGTTTGTAGCAACCTCTTTTCGTCAATATTTTGGAGAAGCGATCGATCGGTTATTACCTAAGACGTTGATTCTTTAGAAATGATGTAACATAATATTACACAATGTGTTATATGATATTATAGAGAATAATGTAATACCTGTCTTTTTTGAATTATGTATAATGAAAATATATGACAGATTTAGCTGTACATTCGTAATATAATTATGATCATATTTGCCAATTATCATCATTCATTTTTTTTTTTTTTTTTAATCAATCCCGATCATTTCAGACAAAAATGATTAAATGAATAATAAATTCTCCGCAACGATTTCTTTAAAATCCTCTACAATTTTCAATCTCTAGAATACATCTAAAATACATCTTATAAATTTTATTCTTTGTTATGTCACATTATACTTCTGTCTTACTTCTCTTTCAATCTGATCTCTCAGCCTATAATATTTTCCTGCTAATCTGTTAATAATCTATAATCTACAACCTTTCATCCTATAATATTATATTACATTATACTTTCATATTGAATTATACTACTGCCTTACTTCTCTTTGAATCTGATGTCTGAGCCTATAATATTTTCCATCTGATCTATAACCTACAACCTTTTATCTCTTATAAAATAATAAATTTTATATATATTCTCCTAACACTTCCATTATATTATATTACTCTATATCTTCATTTTATTGTATCACACTTGTTTTACTTCCCTTTGAATCTGATCTCTCAGTCTACAATATTTTCCACCTAATCTATAATCTACAACCTTTTATCTTATAAAATAATAAATAATGTATATATTCTTCCAACACTTTCATTATATTATATTATATCCTCATTTTATTGCATCACACTTGTTTTACTTCCCTTTGAATCTGATCTCTCAGTCTATTTTCTATCCAATATATTAATAATTTATAATCCACAACCTTCCATCCCATAAAGTAATAAATAAAAAGAAATAAATATTCTTCCAACGCTTCTAAATGCTTCCAACACTACCAAATAATACGAAATGAAAATAAAAAAAATAAAAAAAACAGAAAACATTCAACGCTCGTTACGGAATGACGAGTGCGCCGGACATTTTCATTCCGACCTCGCATTACACCGATCCTCGCGGGTCAAAAGCCGGCCGCTCGATTACTCCATGGAAAATTCGCGCGGGGGGGGAGGGGGAGACGATCGGCGCGTGTCGCGTTTCAATGCCAGTCCCCCCGTGGCGTGAATGCGACGCGACAGACGCCGAAGTAGCGAGAGTCACGCACTCTTCAGACGGGGCACACGCGGATTTTAATCAGCCGCGGCGTGTAATGAGACCGATCCGCGTCACGGATACCGGCCGATTTTGATCAGGCTCCGCCTAATGAACGCGAGTCCTGATCGTGCTAATTGAAGAGCGAAAATCCCCCCGCGACTTCATCGGGATAATTAACTCGCCAATGTGAAGCTGTTGTCCTTCCAACGGAAATATGATCCTGTCGCGTCGTCTCTTAGCGCATTGCGAAGCGTTATTCACTCGCGTGGATTTTTTTCAATGCGACGTTGGGAAGTTTGGAAGGTATTTCGAAAGAAATAACTGGCTTGTGACGACCAACTCGAGGGCTGGATCTGTTTTCGTCGAGCAATTTTTGCAATTTGTCTGTTGGAACGAGCACCGTTTCCTTGTTAAGAAACGAATATTTTTTATTTAAATCTCGTGATGATGGCATTAATGCTAAACACTTCAGGTTACAATTTTTCATTTAACAATAAAATACCCAATCTATGAATGAGAAATATCGCAGAACACTCGAACGTATCACAAGTCTCTTATTGAGAATAATAAGGAATATTAATAGTTTGATAAGCTTTTCTGCTCTCGCATTATTTCCAATTCGTCTTAATCAATGATCCCTCTCCAATCTTAATTTAAACCGGTACCGATATAAATCTGTTCATTATTTCCCCATTAAGCTGCTTGTTCGCGTCGAGCATCCTTTTCCAGCTGTTTAATAACTCGATTACCATTTAATTAATGCGTGCCTGAACGATCGTAAAGTACCATCTTATGCTAAAAAGAGACATTAACATCGTTCATAAACTGATTTCTTTCATACGCCTGCCTTGACTGCGTTCTTTCGAGCCATTTGTGTTT
Organism: Melipona quadrifasciata; assembly: GCA_001276565.1. Classification (NCBI taxonomy): domain Eukaryota; kingdom Metazoa; phylum Arthropoda; class Insecta; order Hymenoptera; family Apidae; genus Melipona; species Melipona quadrifasciata. The sequence goes on along the minus strand of KQ435922.1, from coordinate 4,139,879 downwards.
TCCTAAAATTAAAAAAACATCTCAAATTTAAAAAAAAAAGTATCCTTACAATTGAGTTTCACGTGAGGCATCTTCTTGGAACATTGCAAATTCATTTTATTTCCTAAAACAAGAGTAAAATTTGAGAATTTACTGTCATTTTATTCTTGTCCCAAAATTCGCGTTAATTAAATCAGGTTTAATAGTCAAAATGATCAGTAACATTCAATTGATTAATATTCAAATTATGGATGACACATCAAAACTGTTAACAATTTACAACGTCGAAAAATTCAAACTCTGTCTCTGATTCCCCACAAATCCCAACATTACACATCCGAATCTAGCAAAACAACATTTCTATCTCTCAAAACAGTTTTCAGAAAAGAAAAACACTTCCAGAAAGCCAAACTCCGCTTCTACTTCGTACGAATTATGTTATGCGTTCTAAACAAAAAACAAGTTCCTATGAGAGACAAAAAAATGAAATTTCTTCTGTTGGATTTCTACAATAAAATACAATGCTTCTGTATCTCGAATCCATCTTCAAGAAAGGAAAACATCCAGAGAGACAAATTCCACTTCTCTCACAAATTATGTTATACGTTCTAATTCTCCTAATAAACAGAAAGACAAATTTCTATTCTAAATACCAAATGGACGCAAGGCGTTCAAAAATTCCGAAATTTTCCTAAATTTACAAATTTGCTAAAAGGGGAAACTGAGAACCCAAATTCTACCTCTGCGAATACACAAATTGTGTGTACATACCACCGTCACGTACCTAAAAGCAATTACAATTACAAACAATTACAAACGCGACTGATAACCCTTGTCAATCGACACTTGGGACAACGTTCCAAGGAGCAAAATTTTTCGTGCAAAGCATGAAATAAAGAAAACGGAGAACACCAAAGGACCCTTCGTCCGTTAGATCCCGAGTGTTTATTAATACGCGAACGAGAGGCAGAGGGGTGAACCCCAGGTTGACGTATACGTAACCTGTTTGATTATACGACCGGTTTGCGTTGTAATTAGCGCGGCCTGTTTGACCAGCCCGGCCAGATACTCGCGCTACGTGCTTGTAACTCATGTGACCCGGTTGCACCCGGCCACTGAATTACATAATACACACGTCATACGCGCGTACGCGAACGTTGCAAATGACATTCCCGTGACGTATGTATGTAGCTGCAAAATGAACGGGCGAGGAACGGGCTTCTCTTGTCGCGAGACAGACCTCCTCTACCAACGCGCCGGTACTGGAAACGCAGGTTTTAACGCGATGCCAGCGGTGCAAGACGACCCGAAGAATTTCGCCGCGCATAATAACGACGCAACGGAACTTTGCACGCCCTCGTGGGTGAGGCGGGGCGGGGCAGAGAGAAGAGAAGAGAAAAGGAAATGTTTAATTTCCTAATATTTTCCTATTTCTCGCTGCCGGCGAGAAGAAGACCCATAAAGATCCCTCGTACATCACCGACGTATATTACGCACAGCAAGGTGCAGTAACTGTCTCTAATTTCAATAAAAAGAACCCTCCTAGTATCCTCGCAATTCCGCGCCATTGCCACGCACTCTCGCGCGAGCGCTAATTCAACGCCTTTCCAAGTCCTCGCTGCCGCGCAACTTCGCAAACCCCGAAGACGCATTGCGCCCGCGGTGGTACGCTCCTCTGAAATAGTCGGAAGATATCCAAAGGCTGTGGAGAAATTTGAATATGAACAACGACCACCCTCCACTCTCGGTAAATTAGCATAAACGCATCGATCGTTTGCCCTCGCGCGCGTAGCGTCGTCTGGGGAAAAGTTCCCGCGACAAGAAACGCGCGAGGGGAAAAAAAATTTTCCTCCATCGAGGGACGAGAATGGCCCGCTCGCTCCCTCTCCCTCGGTATGCAAATCCACGGGAATTAAATTTCTCACCTCGATGAGGTGGATTCCAGTGGCAATTTAAGATCGCGGCCGATGCCTTTTGTGCGAGCGTGCACCGTATCGACGATTACCCGGTTAAATGGCCCGAAAGTATCAAGTCGATTGTAGCCGCGACAAAGTGAATTACCGGCGCGGCATAATCCTCACCGAAGCGCCACGGAGGGCAAGGTTCCCGTGAAACTTTTACCGAATTCCTTTCCACGGGCGATCGGAACGCGAGACGACATTAACGAACTGTTACGCCCTCTTAAGGAAATGGAGGAGGGGGATGAATGGCTCTTCGAACCGGAAGTGGAAGATTCGAGAGCTCAGAGAGGAAGTGACTCGAGCGCGAAGAGCACGAGACAGACGATAAAGTGAATATTATATTGTTTGCACTCTCGCGCTTGATACGGGAATCTTGGAAAACTGCGGGGGAATATTAATGAACAGAGAGCGTGAACATTCGCGCAATCACGAGATAGAATTTTTTATGTTGTTTCCTTTTCCTGTACGAATTTTTGCACGAAAATAGAAATTTAGATATTTAGATTTTGTGGAATTTTATTAGTTAAGAATTTTACGTGATATATTTTAATGGCACTCGAGCTTTAAATAAGAATTTTGAAAATCAATTCTTTTAACACACTGTACATTCAGTTCCAAAAAATACGTCCTTCTCACATCTATCCCTACAACGACGAGCATAAATTAACAAATAACAAATTGATTAACAAGCAATAAATTTTCCATCTGGCGAAAACAAACTGGTTTGTCGTTTTACTCTCAACGAAAAAAAAAAAGATGTTTTCGGAAAATGACGGAAAGTATCTCGATTTACAAGCGAAACGAGAGATAAAGAAATCGGTTCGACGAACGACTGGCCGCAGGAATACTGACTCATTTTCGACAGGGGAAACGACCAAGATTTTCGAAACTTTCGAAAAGGAGGAGGACCGGCCGTCAAGCAATCCGCGTTTAATCGAATCACTCGTGAAAGCTTGGCCAGCTTGGGCACTCGGCTTCTGTCCCGTCTGCGCGCGGGAGGGAGAAAATAAATTTCCAGCTGAAATATTTGCACGTTGTAACCCGGCCGTCATATTCATGAGAGGAGCACGACGATGGAATGGGAAATGGATGACAAGAATTAGATTCCACGTAGGAAATGCGACCGGCTTTTCTAGACGATGCCTGCGCGCCGTGTCAAAGCCGGCTTCATCTCCGCGGTACGCTCCTCTATATATTTTCCTTTTCTCTTTCTTTTCTTTTTTCCTTCTTTTTTTATTTTCACCTTCTCGGTCCTCTTTTTTTTTCTGAAACACGGTGTGTTTCTTCGCACACCGAAATAGCACACCGGGGTTATTTTCGCTCGCCTATACAGAGACGTTTCTCGATACTTGTCGATAGAAATAAACGGGACAAAGAGGGCCGGTGAATAATACGAGTCGAAGAGACCCCGAGCAATTCTGTTTTCAGAGCTTCAGCTTTTGCTCGTCGTTACGGTCACATTTTAGGATTTTTGTCCAAGTGTTTTCTTTTTTTCTTTTTTTTTTTTTTTTTTATCGAACTTATGCTCTTGACGGTATTAATTCCAAGGCTGTGCAGTGTGAAAGGACTGTCATCCAAATAACCTGAATTTCTAGTCTCGTTAGAACTGAGGAAATATCGAAAATCGTAATCACGGTGAAGAGGTGGTACATCTAAATTACTTCTCCCTCTAATTATTCTTTAGGAAAATATTGCTTTCTCGCAAAAGTTACTTGTTTAAAGGTGTCAAATTATCAACAATATTTCAATTGCTTGTCAGAAGCTTTTACTTTCGAATCCTCTGTCCTCGACTGACAGTCGATTCGCGTATCGATTATGACAGCGAAGATCGATGTGATCGTGATTTTAGAAGAAGAGAAAAAGTGACGTGCAAGCACGAGCGTGCGAGGAAAAAAAGACGAGACACGGAAAGCTCGCGTTAATTTCCGCGGCAACGCTTTAAGTACGAGAGCAATTAACGCGATCCTGTAACAGCGGTATCAAAAGGCCGGCATTCCGTGTATTTCGCGCCGCTGCAATGCCGCCCTTAAACTCCCGGCTCGTTGGTGTAACACCAACGCCATTTTCGAACCCGAACGAAACTTCGCAGCGACATAAATGAAACGCTGGACCTACAAACGTGAATGGCAACTCGCGCTAGCTTCAGTTTAAATTTAAATTTAAATTTGAACTAAATTCTTCAGGTTCAAATTTTATTAATTAATACGTTGGCTTTTATAAATTTTGGTTTATAAAATATTGATTTGATAAATTGATAAATATTCATCTCTGGCTCCATTTAACCCCTTGCGCTGGCAATCTTGCGCTGGCAACCTTGCGCTGGTTCGCGGACCATAACGAGTGACCGAACGTACAATATACAATAATTTGTCGCTTTCTTTTTCTTTTAAACGGTATGATATCACTGGATTATTAAAAAGTAATAAACTTATCACTTGTTTTGCCTGGGTTACGTTTAAATATACTTAAAACTGAGAAAATGTTGCGATTTGAGACAAAAAATTCTCGGCGTGCGTGGCACGTCATTGCAGCGCAGAGGTTAATTCACGTAACAACAAATTGTAATTATTTTTCTCGCGTGACGACATTTTTCTGTTCTACTCGTCGTTACGCAAGAAAATTGCCATTTCTTCGGTACTCATTCACAGCTAAGAGGTTGAAACTCGGCCCGAGGTCCAAAACGAACGGTGCGTCGGACACGGTGAATTCAGGTGGGCGCGGATCGGAAGTGGCACGGTGGGGAGCGAAAAGAACGTTCGGTGATTCTCGCTTACACGAGCCGGAGCCATCCGGCTTCGAACTAACAGCCAGGGGAGAGAAATTCGGTGGGCGTGACCGGTCGTAAATTCTTACACTCTAGATTACCCGATGCCGCGGCAGCGAACGCCGCGTTTTAACGGCTCGTAAATTTTTTTACAAGCCTGTTTTTATATATGTACATATATATGTATATATACGTTACATTTTGTTATGCCGTTTCTGGCTGGCCGCCTCGTTAATTTCGCTAATAAAACGCTGGAACCATCACGCTGCAGCGAGACTTGCACGCGAAGACGAATAAAATGGTAAGTAGCGAGGAATTATTTGCTTGGATAGCGACTCTAATATATTATAAATTAATTCACCAAGGACTGACGTCGTTGTGTTGATATTTTATTTGCAAAAGAATTTTTTCCAATTAATTTATATTGATAATTTCTTTCATATTTTCTTGAAACTAGTATATAAGGTGGTCACTGAAAGGCTGAATGATATACAACAAAAATAACTTTTACAAACACGTATTTTTAATTTTTTATTATTTTATTTATGGAAATATAATTAATGGATTTTTTTTCAGTATTTTGTGTGAGAAACAACATCCCTCAAATGACCATCATTTATGACTTTTTACTTTTTATTTTTTATATTTTTACAAGTTGTGACTTTTACAAGTTTTGACCTTCA
>KQ435922.1:4119241-4134339 GCA_001276565.1 Melipona quadrifasciata | reverse complement strand
CTTCACTGTTTCAGTGGCCACTCCACATTATACAGAGTGATTCACGTAACTTGCTAACATCTGGAGTAACTTTTAAATTATGCGTCTAACGAGTTAAATAATCAAATGATCAAGTGCAATCTCGAAAAGCTTGACGAATCCGAGTTTTCAGCGTCGAAAGTTCAAATTCGAGTTTGAAAATTCCCGACGAGAACACGGTGCAGAGCGTTTGTAATAAAAGTCCATTGCAAAACGAAAGAACGCGAACTATACCTCAGGCGGGAACGGGGAGGGAGGGATCTGAAGGTAACGTGACTGAAATCGAAGTATCGGCGACGACTCCCCGAGACTTTTAAAGTCTCCGCGGTGCACCTCCTCGAGGGGTCGAATATCAATTCCGTTCAATCGACGTTACAAATTTACGAGGGGAGTTCGTGATAAAGCGACGTGTGCCCGCGATATTTGAATACTTTCTCCACCTCCCTCGCGAGGCTGCGTCGTCGAATATTCCGCGAAACGTCGACCCGTGAATCTTTGATATCTCCATCGGATAGATAGGATTATAGAGTGGCGCTAATATTTCAATTGATTCCGTTGGGCGATTCGTTTCGACGAGCACCGATCGATGTAACGAGCGGTGAAAAAAAAGAGAGAGAGAGAGAGAGAGAGAGAGAAAACGAGCGGATCAAAACTTCGTGAGAATTATCACAGTAGGTGTCGATCAGCGGATATTTCTCGTTTTTTCTCTCTCTCTTTTGGTGAATCGATCACTGCATAAAACTGTCCCGCACGATGTTTATTTATACATTGAACGATGCATTTTTTGCCCCCATCGCTGAATCGGAGAAAATTGAAAAATTAAACGCGACCGCCCCGGCCAACGAATCTCGGTAAACTCGACAGTTTCATCGCGCACGGGGTGTTTGCGAGGGGGGGAATAGAGGGTTATTAAAATTGCCAGATCGACATATAAATCAAAATCCTTTTTTTTCTTCTTCCTTTTTTCATTTTGGCCTTTGGGGGATAATAACACAAGCTCAGCAGAAAGAGCGGAACGCCCTGTCAGCGAAAACGTTTTGAGCGGACAATAACGCGATGCGATTATTAGCGAAAATCGCCCGCAATGGATTTTTGATAAATGTTTTGTTCGCCGTTCGTTTGGTTCGGTCCTTTTGTTCGACGCCTCGAAACGGCACAGTCTTTCAAACACTTTCGTTGGGATTACGAGCCGCGTTTTGTGAAAACGATGTTGCGTTACCACAGTTGTGTGAGAAAATAAATGAATTTGAATAACGTGTTATATGTATAAGCTACGATTTCACATCAGGTGTGCACACCAGATTACGAAATTATTCAAAAATTATTCTTTGAATTTAGGCAATCAATTCTAGATTAGACACTGTGTTGTCCCAAAAATGAAAAAGAATTTGTTAGGATTAAGTCAATCGATGCAAAAAGTTCGATTGATATGGTTCACAAGTAGGATAGGATTGTATGTATTCAGACAACTCTTTGGGAAATGTCATTCAACTACCAAGAACGTATATTTTCTATATATACTTATTATTATTATTATATATATATATATATTAATTATGTATAATAATTATGTATATTATTATAGAATAAGAGTAGTAAATCCCTATGGCAAAATCATGTGATACCGTATATCAAATATATACATCCATTACCTCATACATTCTACACATTCTGTGTAGAATAACAGATGTATAATCTGATATCTATGTCCATGATATGACATGACTTTGACGTAGGGATTTCTCATGTGTATTTAAAAACAATATTATACTATATGAATATTATGTAAATTATGTTATATTAAATTCTCATATTACACGATATTACATTATACATAAGTAATATTATACGAATCTACGGAAAAAGGGAATTCACACAAAAATTCAGCATAATGACATTGTCAAAGCTCTCACCGAGCCACGTTACACGTGACAAAGACATATTTAATCAACATCGCTGACGACGTATTACATATAATTCAAGCTTTCGGATCGCGCTCCGCCGGCTCGTCCATTGTTTCCGCGATATTTATTATCACATTTTACAACCGTGGCTTTTCTAACTCATTCAGGTTACGTCCGTTACAACCTGGCAATTTGTTTCGAGCGACGTCGCGAGCAATGTAATTTCATCGAGAGCGGTTTTGACGCCGCCGCTCTCGACGCAACACGCGGCGGAAAATATCCGGTGCCCGAAAACGCGCACGCACTGTCCCGTCATCGATCATTTCGTGCGTGTCATTTCCCGCGACTACATCGATGGAGTTTTTCCGAAATTTCGAGATTGCAGCAGCAGCAGCAGCAACAACAACAACAACAACAACGCATCAGGGCGGTGAAAACGGGCGTCGCGTACGCGTTCGAAAATTAAAATTACGCGCGGCCCTTTTGAATCGCGTAACGATGACAAATGACGCGACTGCTTTTCACGCCGCTCCCGCAGGGACGTGACACGCAACCGGGAGAAGGAAATTCACCGGCACGCGTCAAATGCCATAAACTAACGAAATCCTGGCTCCACGACTGGCTGTACACCAGCTTCTTGCAGCACCGAGCTGCGAAATGACAAACATTAAGAGAAACGTTAACGTCGGCGTAACTGGCGGATCCTTCCAGAGAATGAACCGTACCCGAAACTGCGCATAATTTATCTCTCCTCTTCGGCAATGGGAATATTATCACGCGGACAGAGAGCAGAGATGAGGATCCTCCATTGTTCCTTTGGCGATTAACAACCGAACCAGCCATACCGATGACGCTCCTCGTCTCGCGATCTATCGATCGCGATGCGCGCCGAGACGCTCGAGAAAGATTAATCAGCCGTCGCGGCCCGTCACGGATTCATTTATCAGGTGAATTAATGAGAGAGTAGTTGCGCGTCGGGGTTCTGTCGACCCCGAGGAGCGTCGATCGTCGTAAAACATGTGCTTCCGGGGGGAGAGAAACGGAGAGAGACGAGGATGGGTGTCTAAGCTTGTGTTGCTAGACGCAAAAAGGAAAGCTTTAGTGTTGATTTTGAATGTGAAGTTACGGGGACGATATTTATAGTGTTACTCAAATTACTTTCAGCGGCTTAAGAAAAGTGCAACTGTGATTTTTGTGGAAGTTTTGTACAAGGAGAGCACTGGCTGATTAAACACGTACTTGTACTACTTTGAATGATTATAACACGTTATTACGTTGCAGTGGATTTTTTTCAAAAAATTTGCTCAGTTCGTTCAACGACGTGAGATCCAAACGTGGGATCGACATGAAATCTCCCATTACTTTGAAAAAACAATTAATTTAATAGTAAACACGTAACATTTCCTTGGGTGTTTTTAAAAAAAGTTTGGATAATTCGAAACAGGTAACACGTAAAGTAAAAACATATTTCATTCTAGATCGATATCTGATGTCTAGATACGAGCTTGTACTACTTTGAATAATTAATTTAATATGATATTATAATTATGATACATTGCATTTGTAATTTAATATTACATTATAATATTACCCTATACCTTCTTGGATTTCCTTCAAAAAATTTACTCAATTCACCGAACACACCGAAACCTAAACGCAAGGCAAAGTAATAAAATATTCATTGCGCTGTCTCGTCAGAGAAAATGCAAGATTTCGAGCGTTGAGGTTGATAAGTTTTATACTTATAAACTATACATCATTTCTCCGAGACTGACGGTTCATATTATTTTAACCAAAGTTTAACAACTCACGGTTTCTTGATCGATCGCCAGAGATACACCGAAGACTGCTCAAGTTTTCAACACGTCGCCGTGAAAATGAAATTATCGCAACAACACCGTGTAGAAACGATGTCTCTCTCTGAGATAATAATTAGTCTTCATTACGAAATGTGGCGTTTATCGTAGATAGGCCAACTTTTGCACGGTGGCTGGTGCGCGCAGAGAGCGTGGATGAAGGAGGGGACTTGAACACGGCGGACAACAATGCGACCAGCAATAAAACAGGATGGAAACGAAACACGCGCATTCACAGCCAGCCTTGGAAATCCAAGACTCTTCGGAACGAGGGTTTTCGCGCTTCCGAACAAACCGTGCGCCCGGTGATAAACGCGTCTTGAATAGAATTCAGGCTGCCTCGTGCTGCAACGCGCCGACCAAAAGTGTACACATACGGTTGATTACGGTAATGGCGGCCGCGTGCCAGCTGCGAATTGAACTTTCACCGGGCGATTAAAAAACTCATCTCGCGCATCTCGCGCCATTCACTTCTCAACACGTTCCACCCCTTATTTCTATTCTTTCCAGTTGGGGCCAAAAAGTAATTGCGTCCCTTTTTTTTTTCCTGGTTACATCTTGAAAGTTGTAACTAATTTTGTAACCGCATGTTCATTGTGTAATTCATTGGACACCTCACTGTTCAAGCTGAGAAGTTTCAGAACAAGAAAATGCCGCGAATTAAGTTTTCCAAACATTTAGTTCTTATACCATTTATAGGTTTTGTAGTAATTATTGAACTTAGGACAAATTTAATTTCTGGACATTTAATTTTAATTTTAATTTTATTAAGAAATTTCATAATAAATTGATTATCAATTTTACCATTAGCTGTAATCGTTGGGAATTTACTGTTAATATTAGAAATTTCTATATCTATTATCCAAACATTATTTTATTATTTTCAATTTTATTGATATTATATTTTTACGAATCAAGTTAATAAATGAGTTTATATATTGACAGGAAGACGATTTGATACTTTTACTTTCACTTTCATTTTCACTTGCCAGACAACGCCACTCCTACTCGAAGTCTACCCCACGCCCCCTCGCGAGTCACGTGGCTCAAATCAACCAATCGCTAATTTTCGTTGCATCAGCGTTGCACCTGAAGAGGCCCGATTTTCTAGGTTACCCCCGCTAAAATTACTTTCAATTATAAAAAAAAACGTCAAAATTTCCTCGTACAACCCTTTACCGGTAAAGAGCCACAGAGATCGGCAAAGCGAGACACAAACGCTCGTCCAAAGAGTAATTGTAACTTCCTCCTGAGAGGAGTACGAGTTTCTATCCGACAGTCACGTCGCGGGAATACGAGAAGAAAACGAGAAAGAAAGAAAGAAAGAAAGAAAGAAGATAAAGACGAAGAAAGAGATTTGACGCGGGACGCGTGTGCGGAAATCCGAAAGAATATTCGAAGGCTGGGGAGGTTTCCGCTCGTTACCGTAGCCGGAAAAGCTTGGTCGCGATAAAAGTGCAGTAAAAGGAATCCAAGCTCGCTCGACGAGCGTACCGACGACGTCTCTGCCGCGTTAATTGTAATGGTATTAATTACGATAATGGAGACCGCGCCCCCACCCACCCCCTCATCCGCAACCAGCCTCTCCGCCACTTATTCTCGTACCCTCCTTTATCGCGCCCTCTCCTTCTCCCCCTCGCCACTACCATCGCTGCCACCGCCAACTCTTTGGACCCATCCTCTTCTCGTTACCCTTTCTTCGTTCCATCCTCGGCACGGTTCCGCGATTTTCTTCTTCCCGTCCGTTCGCGCGGAGTCAATTAAGTGGATATCTCGAACGAAAAATTCTAATAAGCCCCGCGCGCGTTCAGGGACCCGTTCGTTGAGAGAACGAAAGAAAGAAAGAAAGGAAGGAAGAAAGAAAGGGAGATCATTATTTTTCGTTCTCACACTTTTAGAGCGTTAATTCCCCGGCCCGCGTTAGTTTCATGCTGAATTTAATGGCGTTTAATGGTCTTCGGCGTTATTAGGTTGTCATAGGCGGTCCCCTTCGGTTCTTGAATGCAGCTCTCTCATGGCGATTTATTCTCCCTCTGTTCACTTGCTTTCTTTCTCTTCCTTTCCTTCCCCCTCCCCCCTCCTCTACTCGTTTTCTTAGCAAATTGCAGGATCGTTGCACTTTCTTTGGTTCCAGCGGATGGTTTAATTCGTTGATTTGACGGGGGATAGAATCAAGTGATGTTTGAACTATTGTTTGGAAGAACGTACTTGTATCGAATTTTTAGTAGTAGATTTTCACGGAGATTTTTAATTTCAAAAGCATTTGTAATTTTGACAGCAAAATTGAAAAAAATTGAAGCTTGGATTTGGGCATTTTTATGACGTTTGTTATTTGTTATTTATATCATTTATATATATGTTCATATCACACTATTTATTGCACTCTGTTTCACACGATATTTCATACTGTAAAATTTCCCATAACTTTGGAAATTTAATTAACTGTAAAATTTTATCACAATTTATTTCATTCAGTTTTACTTCGATTGCTGTTCCTTTCTTCTCGATTCTCTCACATATAAAGTCTCGGTTTACTCAACGTCGAATTTCCAAGAATTCCAAGAAATAATAGAAAACTCTATTTCAACGATTTCACGAATTCAGTATCTTGAGATAAAACAATAAAGTTTCTGACAAAACCAAGAATTTTGTAATATCTCTACGTTTCCGTTCAAAATTGAGAATTTGTTTAATTCAATAATAATCGACAATCACTGATATTTCAATAAACTTCGCCGGGAATTTCGTTCACGTTTGTAACTGAACGTCGACTTTTGAGGGAACAGAGTAGCAGATTCAAGGATGAAAATCAGAGCGAAGGATTTTGGGTTTCCGAAGAAAAGCCTGTCAGTTAGTTCTGCGCTGGATTTAATGGCGTTAGATGGTTTTCAACCGTTATTAAACCTATATTGGGAATCCGCGAACGTGATCTGCGTCGGGATTCATTTCTCGCTCTCGAGAAATTCGAAGAGACCGAGTGTACAAAACGCAAAAAGTATCGTCGGTATCCACCCTTGATATTCAAATATTCCGACTAACTCTGGGGCCAAATTTAATAATCCGCTTTTCTCATCGATTCTCTTTCACATCAAATAATTCATCTCGCTCGAATTTCATGAATAACATTCATTTCGTAGCCCGTCTCTATTAAAATCTTTTCTTAGATGCTCGATCGTGTTTCCTAATGCGGGCACTTGCGAAACGCAACTTTTAAAAAGAGAATAAGATTGAACAACATCATCTAGGATTTAATATCACATAAAGTATCAGATCGACGAACGATTCAAGAAATATTCATTGCATCTAAAAATTCTGATTCGTTACATCTTTATTATACACATTCATTATATCTAAAAAAAAAAAAAAGAATTATTTGTAAGCTATTCCTTGATAGAATTAAAAGAAAAACCTATAAAGATTAAATTAACTTAAATTCAATTGGATAGAACATCCACAGTTCAGAAAACAGTTTCTAAATCCTACCAGAATTGCAAAAGGAAAAACAAAACTACTCCAGAAATATTCACCTCAAATACTGAATCAACGCACAATCAGCCTTTGGTGAAATAAAATTTAAAAAAATCTAAAAATTCGATTCGCTCAGAAGAATTTAGAAATCACCAAACATTCCAAAATCCAAAAATCTATCGTCAAATTGCGCCCAAGAAACAAAATTATCTAAAAAAAAAAATTCTGAATCAACGCACAATTAGCTTGGTAAAATAAAATAAAAAGCTTGGTAAAATAAACATCTGAAAACCTAACATTCGAAAAATCTGAGAATCGCCAAACATCCCCCAGTCCAGAAATCAATCGCCAAATTGCATCCTTTGAAACGCCAAGGGAAACAAAAATGTGGAAGAATACCAAATAACGCTGTATACCTCGTTCGAAGCGAGGCGAAGATAGAAAGGTGGTCGTAAATTCGCGGGACCGCAACTCCGTCGAATATTCGATCGCGCGGCACGAGGTTCGACGTCCCCGATAAAACCGTTCTCCCTACACAAAGATACTTCCGGCATCGATCTTCCCCTCGCGTCGTTCTACTCGTCATCGATATCATCGTGATCTTTCCTATCAATCTCGTCCTGCCGTCTCATCGGCCCGATACGAGTGCCACTCGAGTTCCATCGGGGAGCTGAATTCCCATAGGGGAAGGGTTGATGACAGAGAGAGAGAGAGAGAGAGAAAGAGAGAGGAAGGGGAGAAACTTCCGAGAGCTCCTGCTCTCCGTTCGACAGGGCAGAAGAGGTACGAAAAAAGGAGGAAGGAAGAAGAAGGGAATCAACGAACAGGAGGGAGGGAGCGAGAGTGGCTGAAAGTATAATATATATCCGAAAAGGCAAGTGGGAGGCTTTTGTCTGGACGAGAGGACGACAAAAAACTTTTGTTCGGTTGTCGTCGTCGTCGTCGTCGTTCGACGGTTCGAGCCAGTGTCAATCGACATCTGTCGTCTCGACAGAGTCCCTCCATCCGTGCGAGAACAATCGCGAGATTGTGATTCTTATTAAACAGCCGCTTTGCGCCTGTTCCGCTAATAAAAACGTGCTGGCGGGTGGTCCCGGGGTTGGATAGCATCGAGGGAAGATTCGAGATGAAGATGACATCTGTTTGAATTGGAAATTTCGGAGTGGAAAATGTCTGTGATACGAGGAACAAGTGAACCCATTTGTAATGGGTGCAGAAGGTTTTGAGAGGATTGAAACGATTCGCCGAAACGCTTCTTAGGATGTCTTTGCACGCAGGATGTTTCCTTCTACGTGGAAAAATTGAGTCGGAAAGAAAGGATGAAATTTTGATGTCGTTGTGAAGCCTTCGAAAATTTGTCGAGTATAGTTGAATGTAAAAATACATCGTTCGGTTCATTTTAAGATACTTTTTACACTATACAGAATGCATCGAAATGTATAAGCAGACAAGGGATGATTCCTCATAAAAAAGATAATAAAATATTTTAATTCGAAGCTTCACTTTCGAGAAAATCGAAATACATCGTTCGTGTTTTATATCAACATATTTTTACACTATATAGGATACGACGGAATAACATGTACAAGTTGTGGCAGGGGATGATTCTTCACAGAAAAACATATTATCCCAGGGTAACCCAGAAAATCGGGCCTCTTCAGGTGCAACGCTAATGCAACGAAAATTAGCTATTGGTCGATTTGGGTCACGTGACTCGCGAGGGGGCGAGTCAAATTTACTCATTCACGTACGCACGTACGTCCTGCGCGAAACAAAACTTGTAAAAATCGTTTGTTCTTTCGGAACCGGTCGTTCGATTAATTACGTATTTGTGCGAATGAAAAACTGGAGTATTACGTCAAAAGCGACGTGGAAAGAAAAAAGTTTAAAAGAAATATAGAAAATAGAAATAAAGAAAGAAACGACGTTCAACGAGCATCGAATAAATTGCTGCAGAGATACGTACGTATATATAGAAAATGAAGATCGCTGAATGAAGGAAAAGTAAATATCCATAGTTGTCACGGTTCGGTTATTCGGCGTTCAGTGGTTATTCAACCACCGGTCGACAGGGAGTCGAAACTTGAAACAGCGATTTTCCCTACTTTGCGGCGGGCCGAGATTAATTTCCGAGCGACGAATTTCGAGTTCAGAGATCTCCTAATTGACAGGGATTACGCGGGTTTCCGATAAATCGAGGGGCCGGGGGGTGCTTCAGAGAAATCTCACCGGAGTTAAAATTAAAACGTTCAACTCGCTCCGGCTATCCCAATGCCGACCACACGCTCGAACGTTCAGCACCGCTGAATATTTATAATACGAACGGCTGTTTCGATGAATGAGAACTTGTAAATAGAAGTGCCGGTCGTAATTGCAACTTTACCCACCGGGGGAGGGAATTTTAATTAATGAACTTCGAATGCTCGCGTTCCACGGCGAGCCGTAGAGAGAACGACGACGACGACGAGGGTCGTAAAGAACAGAAATTTTCGAAATATCGAGAGAGAGAGAGACTTTCGTAGCCTCGCTTCTGCTTCCGTTTTGTTTGAAAGTTTGAAATTTTTAAATCGGCATCGCGATATTTTAATCGTGTATTGTAAAGACTTATCTTCCGCGACGAGAACGGGAGATTTAAAGCACGCTGGCGACCGAGCAAAATGAAAGGATTTCGTTTTCAAATGGAGAATTTAATTCGCTGAACTTCAACTAACAACGTTCGCTGTACAATGATAATTAATTTCACGATCTGATCGTTTTTCTCGGAGATAAGTAACTCATCGGTGCTGCAGCTTATTTTCAGAAAAATTATTACACCGTGCAGAGTGTAGTAATTTTCGCCTAATGAATTGCTTATCTCGAGAGCAACTACCACATCGCTCGACGAAATTAAAAGATCTGTTTCTCCGCGAAAAATCGTCGACGTTTGCAACTTCGTTGTGATATTTCGTGAGAAACAATCAGGAAACGATCATCGTGATCTCATCTTTGCACACGATGAACATGTATATCCAGGTTTTATTCGAAGTGCGAGAGAATGGCGATAAGAAAAATTTTAGTCAAAGTTTCAGGGAATCGTTTTCAAAGGGAAAATATCGATCTTCAAATTATCCGATGATAGTATCAGTCTAGAAAGAATTTTTTCAACGTTCGTGGAGACGCTCGAATATTTTACAAAATATTTTGACTACTTTAAAAAGAGAAGCACCTTCATTTATGCACCAACAAAATGGTTCAAGAATATCTTTGAGAAAGAACTAATTAAGAGTTTTGAAAGTGGAGACTTCACTCTTCGAAATGAGACCAGATTAATTAAGGTTTTTTTGTAACGAAATTGCAACAATTTTTTATCGAAAATTTAACGACTCTTTAATTATATAAATAGTTAAAATAGTTAAAATTTGGCAAAATAAATCTTTTCGTTTAAAATTAAAAGCTGATTCTCGAAAGCCAATATGTCCTCCGCGAAACTTTGATTTTTCATGAATATCTTTCAATCTGTTTCAAACCTGGCACCAACAAAAGAGATACTAATAACACAGTATTTATAAATCATCACCACTGCTGCAACTTTCAGTTCTTGTTCTCTCCAAATATTTTTTTGTGTAATCTCGATTTCCATGAATTTTTTATATTTTTTAGCCCATTTATCACGAACAGAAGAGAAGAGTATCAATATTTAAATTTCATTCAGAATTCCTCCACCGTCGGATCCTAAAACAAAGAACTTTCCCGCGAACTTTTTTCTAGGAACATTTCCGACTTTCGCTCACCCATTCGCTCACAGTGAAAAAAGGAAACATTGATAATCAAATTTCATTTAAAATTCAGCTGTGAATGTTTCTCGTAAAGAACTTCAAATATAAATTTTTCATTTGATAAAATAAGTACACCGAAAAATTGATAAACACGAGTTCAGGGAATCATCTTTTCTAACTTAATCTGAATTTCCTCCAACAATTGATCTCATCTATCGATCAATGAATATTAAAACAAAAGAAGAAAAAGAAATCTAGAAATTCATTCCCGAGAAACATGACTGAACCTTCTCTTCGGTTAGAAAAATTCAATAGTCGAAAAATTACTGAAAACTTCTTCGAAAGCAACCCCTGAAAAAAGAAATTCTAAAAACTCCCCGAGAAAGAAAAAGATGAAAAACGTATAAATAAAAAACTGCACGTACTAGTACGATTCGTCTCACTGAAACTGTTCTGACTAAGAAATGAAGACTTTTTTGCCATAAAATTTTATCGATATGCAAACATTTGAATCGATAGAAAACAAATTACAGGCGCGATCAGACAACGCCACTCCTACTCGAGGTCTACTCCACGCCCCTTCGCGAATCAACGTGACCCAAATCAACGAATCGCTAATTTTCGTTGCATTAGCGTTGCACCTAAAAAGGCCCAATTTTCTGGGTTACCCCCACTAAAATCACTTTCAGTGATAAAAATTTCGTCAAATTACGAACCTTGCAAACGTGCAAATTTCGTTCTGTTAGATCACCGCGCCGAACCCGAAAGATAATCAGCGACAAAAAGCGGCCCTGCATAAACAACGAGCGTCGCTCGCCGGACGATGAATATTTCATCCGCGTTGCGTTCATGACAGCGCGTGAAACGATTCGCCCGATTAAATAAATTTCAAATGATCTCTACCCACCGATGGCATCGCCGCGGTAATGGCGCGCCAATTGAATTAACACCGAAAGTATGAATTACCGATAGGCGAATCCCACCCACCCAGTCTTAACAACCACAGTTTCCCTCCACCCCTCCCACTCGTGATTTACAACGAGCGTTATTTAATTTATCGACTATCGCGCCGAGGGAAATAATTGTCATCGTTCCGGTCGAAAGTTACAAACGAATGTCCGAAACTGTGATATTCGTGTCGTTTCCTTGGCGACGCACCTGTAATACCTATCGATGTATTAACGGTTACGTCGATCGTTAAAAGCGAGGAACGACAGTTGGAGGATGGGGAGACGATAAAGCGTCCAGAGCGGATTAACCGACTAACCGGGGGTTAATTGGCCCATTCGTCTTTATTACCATAATACCAGCGGTGAGAGAGGGAGGGGGGAGGGGGTGTTATTAACCCCAGAACTCGACGTTTCCAATGGTTGCACTTCGCGTGCAACAATCGCGTCAATTGTTACACGCTCGTTAACCAACGCAGACACTGGTTATATTCGTTATACTCGCTATTTTTTTTTTTTTTTTGTGTTCTTTGTTCTTTTCTTTTTTTCTGTATTGGCAACGTTAATCGATACGACGAGAATAATTGAGAGACTTGAGAATGGAAAAATGCAGAGAACACGCGCAAAATAACGTAAAAAGTGTCGAAGGTGGAGCGCTCGTTGTAAAATTTAGCGGCGAGAAAGCGAACTTGACTAATAACATCGAGTCGCAAGTTAAGCTCTCGATTTAAAAGAAAAAATAAATTGTGAAACTTATGAAATTTCAAATCTACGATTTTAAATTTAATTTCATTAAACTGTACATTGATAAACAAAAATTGCACATAATGCTTTGATATTGTGAATACCCTAAGTTAATTTCAATAAGCTGTGCTTAGTCGTTAAAATTGAAAAAGAAATCGCAGAAATATGAAATTGCGTAAAAATCCGCAGTCTGACGATCTCTTGGAACTGAATTTGCTACCAGAAAGTAATTTGCAATGAAACGTAAGTAAAAGAGCGCACCAACTGCTGTTAATTTATTTATCCCAATTCTTTACCAAGAAATTTGCATTTCTTTAGACAATTTCCCTAACATCATTCGAAACCGATATTCCTCGCAAAATCTCGTTACATACATTATTCTACAGTCTCGATTGCAGGTTTTCACTCGATACGTACGAACGAAGAACCACTTTTTGTTAAAGGAGCACACGCTCGGATCAAAATTCAGATATAAAGGAAACGATCACTTTAGAACAAATGCACTGGTCAAAGGAAAATCGAGCTTCGAGAACATCACCGTCTTTGCCTTTGATCGTGCTGAACTTTCGCAAGTGATGTCCTCCCGTTGTTCGAAACAGCGAGAAACAGTTCGCGTGACGCGCCTTCTCTCGCCGAAGTTAATTAAAATTTAATTATAACTTGGTTGCACTTGATCAGTTGCTCGCCAAGCTGTAATCCGCGATAGCCAATAACAAGTAAGAACTTGCAATTAAATTTTAATCATCGCACCGATGCCTACGGTCGCATCCTGATCTTCACGCTCGTCTCTATTAACAAAGCGAATTAATGTAGGAACGTCATCGATGAAATAAAATTCAACGCGCATGCACGAGCAACGTGCATCCGGGACGAACGAGTACAAAAGCTCGCGTGCGTTTCAATGGGAAAAACAACGGCGACCGATGATTAATTGAATTTCGCTGAATTCCGTACCAATGTATTATATTATATATATATATATATGCCCGTTTGATCTTTGCCATTCTTTCGCACGCCGACACTTGGAATTAACGCCGAGAATCAACTGCGAATGAAATGCATCGTGCAGAGCAGAGATCGGGATAAATACAAAGATCGACAAAAATATCGAGCTCGTAATTGTTTCAATCGAGATCAACTGATTAATCAGATCCAATCTTTCGCATCCGATCCGGCGCGTTACCTTTGTATTCATACTTATATTGAATGTTGACGTAATAATAATTGCAATTCGAAAGCGTTCTTTCATTTTCTTTTTTTTAATTTCGAACGTGACTCGATGAATTTAATCAACAGATGAAGATAATTTTGAGAGGTATAATTTGTTTTCATTTGATTAAAATCATCTCGAGTGTTGGTCAACTGAAAATCGAGCGATATTTCTGTCACGATGCCTCGATTCTTTTTAATTTCGCAAAATTGTTGAAGGGAAAATTGTAAGATACTTATCGCAGAGATTTATCGAGTGAAGAACGAATGGCGTGAATGGTACAAACATATTATATTAGCATGTTAAATACGATTATTAATATGATATAATTAATGAACGATCTCGAAATTTCTGCGATTCCCGTGAAAGATATGTCTATTTATTTCAAATTTTATCAATATACTCACGATACTGGCGTCTTATTGCTCAAGAAGGAAATTTCGGAATGTCACACAATCGTTGTTTACATACCTCTGTGACGTTAAAAACATATATCTTGTTTAAAATTGTGACCCAATATACATATGATCACATCCGATACTTTTATCTCATTAGCGCTAATGAAATTTCAAAGTACGTAGCATTTCTGTAATCTCAAGAATATTGGTATTTGATTTCAAATTTTACCAATGCAATCGAGACTCCCCTGTCTCATTAATGCTCAGTCAAAACATAGAAGAATATTCAAATATTATCGTGAATAACCATATATATATATATACAGGATGGTTCATTTAAGCGAAGCCACCTAAATATTTTCACAAATTGCGAATATCTTTTGCCTAGGATGAATGGCATCGAAAAGCCAATAACTAAGAATATTTTTCTAATTTTTTTCAAATATCAAAGACTTTCCAAGACTGTCCATTGATATTATTTTTCACGTAACTATATATATATATATATAGTTATATAGTTTTTTTTTATTGTATCGTGTAGCTGGTAAAAAAAAATACATCAACCTGACCTTAAAATGACACTGATATCTAAAAATTTATGAATGAACTGGTCACTTTCGTATTACTGCAAAATATTATCGCATCGGTGCAATTCGAAGCACCCTGTATATAGGTATGTACATGCCGACTTACGAACAAATTTCGCGAACATTTTCACAGAACAGAAGAGCAGAGGAAGCAACACGGCCCCGTGCCGTGACGAAAATACGCGCGTGTCACGTTCGCATAATGATTTCG
>KQ435922.1:4076703-4091374 GCA_001276565.1 Melipona quadrifasciata | reverse complement strand
ATATTAATAAGAATATAAAATTAAATTTTTTAAAAATTATTTATGTAATATTTATCTTTTTTTTTATCACAGATTTTTATATTCCACAGGAATGTACAAATTTTTACCTCAAATGACAGTCTCAACATATTCTTAATTGAACTTTAAGATCTATAGTAACGATCATCACATGACAATTCATGTACAGTATGTACATATATTTTTTTTATAATAAAATATCTTTTATTTCAGAATCTTCCTATTCCCCTTTTTATGTAAATAACTGATAAAAATTTATCAGTTTAACATACCTATAACCTATTGAAATGAAAGTATCCCTTATTTCATCAAAGGTACTATTTGAGAACGCATCTCGGTCGTACTGCGTTAAGAGCTTGTTTAAAAGTATTTTTGCCCTTTGCAGCATTTTAGTTAAATACAAAATAACTCGTTTTGCAGCTCCAACAGCATTTTCGCTTGCATGACCTCTATGCTGGTTACTCCACATACATTCTTTACAAGTTACCTAAAAAATACTTAACAAGTTTAAACAATGCAATTCAATAAATAAAAAATTATTATATAAATAAAACAATAAATTATGAACCTGTTGGCAAGCAATACAATAAAAACGCAAAGCGTGTGTGGGATGCTGTTGGCAAAGTACGGTACGTCGTACTTTTGTAGCTTCCCATAATGGTTTGATTGAATGTTTCAATGGCTTTAATTCCAACGAAATTTGTTGTTGATGTTCCATGCCACAGTCCAAGCAAAAATTGCGAAGACATGTAGAGCACTGAACGACTGCCTTTAGATATATTAAAAGTAATATTTTTAAATATGTCTTGAGACAAAAATTTATTTTAAATTGCAATACTTACAATAACTTCATCTTGGCAAATATCACAAAGTATTTTGTTTGTAAATCTAGAGCGAACAGCACTCATTACTAAACGATGTTGAAGAGGATAATGCGGAGGTGGAATTGTTGAATTAGCGTTTGGCAATTGAAAATCACATAAAGGACAAATTTCGTAATATTTATTTTTACCGCTTTCCAATTGGGTATTTTGTATTTTAATACTTTTTGAAGAATTATAAATTGCTGAGAACATAGAAGAAAATATAATAAGATGATTTATATATTTCTGGAAAGGTAGATTAAATTTTTCACTTACGTTTACTCATTAATTCTGCAACACACGGTGAACATATGGGATGCAAGCAAGGAAGTAATCTAGGTTCTTGCATCCTTTGACCGCATCTAGGACATCGAAAATCTTTGTCTTCTTGCGTGTTGAGAGAAGAATAATTTTGTTCTTGTGTATCTCCATTATTTATTTGGTCTTTCATACCAAAAGATAACTCAGAAAATTCATGAACAAAATCTGATCTACTTCCATTCCACGATAAAGGTCGATTAGAGCACTTATCATAGCTACATAAACAAAAATTAACTTCTTTTATGATAGAAAACTGTTTTAAAATTTTTTATCGAAGCATTCTCATATTTACTTTAAAAACTTTAGCGTGAAATAAGTGATAGAGGTAATATAATAAAAATTAAAAATAGCACTTACCATTCGTTTTTACCAGAATGTAATGGCTCTACGTTGACAACGGGATATCTACCTTCGAGTTTATTTCTTCGTTCGAGGAATATGTAATTTTCATTACGAAGTTCGTTGTTCTCATTTTCACCATCCATGGATGATTTTTCGTTACAGCAACTTCTTATATATTTCGAGCAGATGATAAAATCCATTAAATTGCCAAGCTAATTCATTAGTTGATAAAATTGAAATTAAATAAATGATTTAATGTCAAACGAATAGAGAACTTACTAATTTATGGCGAAACGTATTGCATACAGAAATTCGTCAGTAGATGATGGTATGAATAACTTTTGCACTACTTCGCGCTTACCATAGTGTAATGAGTTAAAAATAACGCTAAAGCAAACGCACACGAAGCGAAATTGTGGCTGTTTTAAAATGCTTTAGAATACTTTATACTAAATTTAAAGTCATTTCCCCTGTTTTACTTAACATCAAATGTTAAACAAACATATTAAGGAAAATAAATTACTACATTAGCTATATGGACAATAAATTTTATTATTTATCCATATGCAGTGTAAAAATAAGATCAATGATATACATATTAAAGAGCAAGTATTACAGACAAGGGATACATGAATAAAGAAATGATTATTATATATAAATACTAATTCCAATATTTTCTAAGGCCGTATCAAATCAAGTTTGATTATTGTACTATGATACCGCACGCGCATATACGGCGATACATCTACAATTATATAATAAAACTTTCAGATACAAGTACACAATACCAATAAATATACGCATTATTTCGAATAAATCAAATAAGATGCAATGAAGTGAGCGCATGACTTCTTGTTTCTAATCTAATTCCGTTAAATTTTTTTTTACAAGCGATTTCCGTCTGAGAAATCATATCTTTATTTGGTACATACTTAAAATTACAACCTTGTAACTGACTAGCATTTTACGCTTTTCTTTCTTTTCTTTTAGCCAAACGTTCACAAATGTGCGTCGTTTAACGAGATCTTATGTTCTATACGTTCCTGAAATGCACGGTTAAATTGCAACTTAAAGCACAATTTGTTTAGACGCTAACAAGTGACTGTTATCTCATGTTTTCACTCTAGAGCCCACTTTAATAAAGCCATTTCGTGATTTACCGTTTCTTATTTGACTGCTATTTTTCGTTTTACGATGCTCGAATAAGATGTCGTCAGAATCGGTATCAGATTCCGATAGTACCATTTTGTGTGTGGAAACTATAAAAATAATCACATGAAGATTCATACATATTATTTCGAAATTTATATAAAAGAAAAGGTGTCGTACATGTGCTGCTGTCGTCCTCCGGTTCCGGTTGCAGAAGGGAGTAACGCGGTGGCTTTTTCTTGGTGCGAAGTGAACGTCGTTTACCTGTACATATTTTTTGGCAAAGACAAACAAGACCCCAAATGAGACCAACCCAACATACGACTAGAGATAATAATGCTATTATCACATAAAGAATGCTCCAATATGAAAATTACATGTAAGTTCAATATATTTTTATATTTAAAATTTGCCTTTTGCATTTATTTTAACATACCACAATTAGACTCGCCATTGCCAAAATATTTTTGTATCAAATTTTGCATCCAAAATGCCTCACACATACATAATCTTGTTTCTTGATCACATACTCCATGGCCTATTTAAAAACAAATTTTATACAAGAAAATTATTTATAACAAATGATGTTTAACCTCCCAAAAAAAAACTTACGTGAACAATTATTTTGACACACGGCAGTATCGATATTTGCAACGGACAATTGAAGAAGACCTGAATCTTGTCTTAATTTTTCTTTCAATCGTTTGACTACTTCTGGCCCGTGCATAGTAACCTTTCCTCCTTTCTTGTCTACGTAAAAAATTAAAACAGCTCTGCCAGTATGTGGCTCCGCTCTTAAATTCCGAACAACAATCGATGCTTCATCTCGCAATAACATTTGTAATTTCACTACCAATGAATTTTTTTGTGAGACGGTTAACATATTTGCTCCGATATTCAATGTTAATTCAACTAAATTTAGTAACTGCGGGTCTATAAAAAAAATATGTATACATTATTTGAAGTTTTATTTTAATATGTTTTTTCTTTTTCAATATTTACCAGGTTTTACTATCACGGATACGGTGTCTTCGCTACTAAGACCTTGATCATCCGTTACTTTCAATCTAAAAACGTATCTTCCTGGCACGATATCTGTCAACTAAGAATAAAATTCAGAGATACTTTTTATGAATACAAAGCATTGTCCATTTGAAATATTATTAAATATTATTACCATTAGAATTGGCGATTTGTCAGAATTCTGAACTATAGTACCTATAGCAAGACTAGACGGATCCCTCGACCATGTCCATTCACTAATTCTTAAGTCATCAGTTGACTGAGACCCATTAATAATTAGCGCACTAATAGGTGCTACAACGACTTGATCTCCACCTGCGTTAGCCTTCGGGGCAGCATTTTTATCTACACAATAAAATTTATTTTAATAAAACTAGTATTTGTAATCAAATAATTACAAATACTAGTTAGCAAAACACAAGATAAAACTTCACATACTTTGTGTAACTTTTATTTTGACGATATCCGAATCTTTATTTCCATTGTCATCAATTACGGTTAGCTTAAATTCGTAATCACCCTTTGTTAATTTTGTAATATTCGTAACCGATTCATTTACTGCTGAGAATTCAGCATTACTAGGCCCGCTATTAAATGAAATTCGATATAGTATTATAACAATACAATATATAATTAAACAAATTTACCTCAACTGCTCCCAGTGATAAGATACAATCTTAATATCATCTTTACTTTTCCGACCATCGAGCACAGTTTTTGTTTTGGGCAATGCTATAGTTATATCTTCACCAGCGTCAGCTATTTAATATACATATAAAATAGAATAATATTCTAGCTTCTTTTCATTGGAAATGTAAGAATAATTAAACTGCTGTAATTACCTTTTGGTGGTTTATTTGTCGGTGGTTTCACAAATACATGAACCTCAGCTGTAGAAGATTGTTCTGAATCGTCCGTTACCTTTAGTACAAATGTATACATTCCTTCCTCTAAATTAGACAATTGTAAATACGGTGTTCTTGTATTTTGCATATCTACTGCCTTATTTTGATCTGACGGACTCTTCGTCCATTCCCAACTTGCTATTCCATGATCATCTGTACTTAGGTTACCATTGAGTGTCAATGTATTTTGAGGTAAATATATAATAATGTCTTGGTCGGCATTAGCACTAGGTGGATAATCAGTTATTTTTAAAACTGTTATATTAGCACTTGTAGAATTAGTGATATGATTAGAATCTTCGACCGTCAATCTAAAAGGAGATCAAATGATTCGGGATGGAAAAATTATCGAAATTTTTTGAAATAAATAGTTTCAATGCTAACTTAAAAGTATAGTTGCCAGGGATGAGATTATCTAATTGCAAAGTAGGTGTATCAACTAGATTAGGGTGATATCCAATAGGACCTCGTTGCAATTCCCAATGATACGAAATAACACGATCGTCATCTTTACTCGATGAACCGTCTAATACAGCCCCCGTATTTGGAAGTTTCACAACTTGTGATGCGGGTGATATTATAGCAATTGGAGGCTGATTTATTCTTTTAGCTGCGAACAATATTAAATTATAAATTACAATGATCGCAAGTTGAGAAATATAAATATAGTAAAAATATTTACGTGGCAAAACGCTAACGTTTGCGTATGCTTCACCATAAGCATTTGGGCCATTTACTGCTACTTTAAAAGCATACAAACCCTCAGATAAGTTACTTAATTTAACAGTCATACGGTTTTGATCAGTCATTATGCCAGTATGGCCATCTGGTTGACTTAAAAGACTCCAAGCATAATTGTAATGTTCATTTTCTTGTTCTGCCGGCACGGTATACGCAGACAATGTTACTTCGTTTTCTGGCAAGCGTACTTCTTTTGAAACTGCAGAAACTAACAGCCTTTTTACTGGCGGTTTCATAGATGTACTGGAATCCTTTATATTTTGTGGGTTTCCTTGTGGAGTTACACCAAGTTCCATGTCTTCCACCAAAGTGCAAATTCCTACCATAATTCATACAAATTAAAAATACATAAAATACAAACACCCAATGGTACAATTACCTGCCACATTTCGTTTATATCCAGTAGAACATTGGCAAACTCCAATGTCAGACTTATCCTCAGATAACACAGATTTAACACAGATTTCATGCTCTAAACAATTTGTTTGAGTGATGCAACTTATCCCATTCGATCCACCAAAAAGAATGTGATTTCCTTCTGTACCATCCATAAGAAACCCTCTGGAAATATTAATTGGAACAATCGTTAATTAAATTTATAATAAAAAATAACTCGAAAATAACTTTGATAATCTTACCCAGTATCAATATTTATCTGATCCAATAAGTCGCTCCACATCTCATCCTCTTCTACAGGTTTAACTAGCACCATGCTCGGAGGAGTTTCATTCGCCAAGTCTTTTCTATACAAAGGTATACATTTCTTGGAACTTTCGCATTGCACATGATAGCAAGTGCTATTGTGCATAAGCGCCACATTGCACTCAGTTTTTGTACAACACGCTGCGACACAGTGTTTCATAGTGCTTAAATGATGCTGGGTAGTATATATCCCGCTAGAGAGGTTTCCACGTGGCGTGTAACTTGTGAAAGCTCTCGGGTATAAACCAGGGCACAGCATTTGCCATTTTGTGTCCCAGTCTGGATAATCACAAATGCAATCTCCAAGAAGCAACAAATACAATCCTAAATAGAGGATCTTGGACATCTTCAGCTATAAAGGAAAGAAAATTCCAACATGAAATATCTTGCCTGAAGTTTCCCTGTAATATCGTTTACGTTGATTTTCAAAGAAAGAGAATGATCTACCTTTCTTTTTGTTAACGACAAAAGTTGGTATGGTGAAAATAATTTTTCAGGTTATTCTACGACACATCTGTCACCTCGAGGGCTGCTTCACTATCGAACACCGACCGTAGATTGCCAAGAAATCCTGTTGTATTACGTTCCGCTGCTATTAATTCCAACTTGAGTGCAGACGTACACGGCACAGGCTTATCATATATTAACAGCATGTTATTATCAACACCAGCAGCTAATCAACTATACGGGGCAATTATCATATTTCCTGTTACACCGGAATGGGGAAAGGACGAAGGAAATCAATGTCTCGACTACCAACGACTCGTTGCCAGGTTAAAATATTATCGTATATTATCTTCAATTAACAGCATGAACTTATCGAATCCATCAAAATAAACCGTGCACTTTTAGATAATTCACATGCTGCAACACCTGTGCTGCAAAGGAAAACGTATCGCAGAGGTCGACACCGGTGAAAATAATTGACGAGCAAATTAACACTGGAACTTACGAAATTACATCACGCGTCGCGTTTTCGTTGTGCTACATTACTTTCATTACGTTTATCTCATTCTTCGTTTCATTGAAAAACAACGCCCGGCATTGTTCCATATTGATTATGCAAATGAAACGGCTTAATGAAACTGAATAATAATCAAGCGTCGCGATAAAAATTCCTACGAACAAATATTGTTTCGAGTTAGCAACTGAATACAAGTGATATTTTCGCAGTGATATATTCTTTTAATAAGAAACTACCAATTTATAAAATTACGTGTTCGTGACGTATTATTGAAAACTCTCGTTGATAAATAAGTCGACAGAAGCAGGATAGCATATTTCGTCACGGAGACTATAATAACTGTTCTGTGAATTAATACAACACAGCGAATTGTTGGTATTTTATTTCGTGTCGAGTTTACAAAATTTCCCGCGCTCGATGCGCACGTCGTACTGCGCATCGTCGATAGTGCTGCCCCTGGCGAGGTATTCGCAAAGCTTTTTACACCACCGTGCATTCAAACACCGGAAAGAGGTATGAGCAAGTTCATCGGGCTCGTCGTGGGTGGCCTGGAAGCAAACGCAACGCGTGTGTGGTCCAACCGTTCGTATGCTGGATGCGACTATCGCGAGCGTAAAAGATGCAAGACGCTTTGTCCGAACAAAGCGGAGAGCTTTCTCCGTGGCATTCTACGCTCGTTCGGGAAACAATCGGCGTGTAGTTGTAAATAATGCGTCCGAAGGTACTATATTTATTCAAAAAATACTTTTATTGTTTATCGGCGTTGCGGTACACGTGACATTTTTCTTTTTTTCTTTTGAATTGAGTTGGTAGTACACACATGCCGGGCGCGATTACAAAAGTCACAAATAACAAGTTATATTGCCATATAACATTTTTTTTTTTTTTTTTTTTTTTTTTTTTTTTTTTTTTTTGGTTTGACTTAATAATAATAATGATAATAATCAATTTTTTCAGATGACGCTCCTATTGATTTGTTGCTTTTTAATTTTTCGTCGTGTATCGTCGGATCTGACGCACGGATTCGCTATTAATTCGAACAGCGAAAACGACACGTGGAAACACGATTTAGAGCTGAGTCCCAGGCACAGAATCAAGGATTCCAGTTACCTGCTGGACAGGTACCCCATAAGAGAATTACCGACTGATTCTTTGAATTGCCACAGGCCCGCAAAATGTGTAGAAATGCAAAGGAGTACTTGTATGGGTACGAGATTGTCATATGTCACTACTACATTGGATCTCATACCTGAGCATGTAACCCAAGATATTATAGAGGTATATTATATTACACACATGTACTGTAACACATATAGGTACTTTTAAATGTGAATATTGTGAATTTAATACTATAATATTTGATTTTGTAAATTCCCCCTGTTAAAGCTGATGTCCCAGGTCAAAAAAATCCTATTTAAAATCAACTCAGGTGCTTCCTGTCTAGTGACTATCTCATGCCTAGATGCTAGGATGCTTCTGTATTTCTATTACTAAAACTACTTTTTACATTTAAAAGAATGCTTTGTTTTTTATTTTTGTCAAATATTTTTTTACTTTGCAGGAAAGATTACATGTATTACAAGCATTAAGACATATGCCAAAGTGTTGGGCAGTTGTTCAACCCCTCCTGTGCTCAATATTTATGCCAAAATGTGTCAACAACACAGTTGATTTACCATCACAAGAGATGTGTAAAATGGTTTCAGGGCCTTGTAGAATTGTATTTAATCACACAATATGGCCAAGTTTTGTCAAATGTGAAAATACAGACTTGTTCCCCAGATTATGCAAAAACGATATTAGAGAGTTAAAATTTAATATTTCTGGCAAATGTCTAAAGCCATTGGTACCAACTGATAATGCGCTTGCCATTTTCGAAGGGGTTGAAAGTTGTGGAGTACAGTGCAACGATCCGCTTTTCACACCAGATGAGCATAAGCAAATTCATTCTTTCATTGCTTGGGCTGCAGGCATCTGTGGTTCATTTAATCTATTTACTGTTGTAAGTAATAATTAAACCGCGGATTTTTATACACTTATTGAGACTCTAAGAATGTAAAAATCTACAGCATACAATTGATATTCGAGAAACAGATCTAGCTTTCATTTTTTAAAATTATATTCAGAAAAATATTAATTTGCATAAATATCCACAATGATAAGAAATATGAGATGAATAATAGTGTAATTTATTTCAGATAACATTCTTGATTGATTGGAGAAGTGCAAATAAATATCCAGCTTTAGTTATATTTTATATAAACTGTTGTTTTATGGTATCTTGTATTGGATGGCTTGCTCAATTTACAGGAAACAGAGACGTAATCGTATGTAGAAAAGATGGAACTTTAAGAATGAGTGAGCCAAGGTAATTATTTAATTGTGTATAGTACAATAAATTGTCAAGTTATTTTATATGTCGTGATTTCGTTAAAAATCACTGTATCAAATCGGATATAAAAACCTTGTATACTAATCTGTTTTCAGTGGAGAAAATTTGTCATGTGTCGTAGTATTTGTTCTCGTGTATTACTCCTTTATGGCAGCTATGGTATGGTTTGTGATACTTACGTATGCTTGGCATATGAGTTTTCAAGCATTAGGCAAAATTCAAGACAGAATTGACAAGAAGGGTTCATACTTCCATTTAATCGCTTGGTGTTTACCACTTGTACTCACTGTTACAATCATGGCGTTAGGGGAAATCGATGGAAATAGTGTTACCGGTATATGTTTTGTGGGTTACACTAATCATGCAGTCAGAGCTTCGTTTTTGCTTGGCCCTGTATTGATTGTTTTACTCGTTGGAGGTTACTTCTTATGCAGAGGTATGTTTCAAATTCACACTCTTTTGTGTCTTAAACTCACTACTATTCTATATTTACTACTTACTATAATGAGATATATATCTTTTTACGCTTTCATAAACATCATAGAGTGTAAGTATCTTCTGTTATTAAGAATAAATATTAGAAGGTCATATTTTTATTTCATGTTAACTAACATTAAACTCCTGTTTTTAGGATTAATTACTTTGATTCGGCTAAAAATAAGCAGTCAGGAAATTATATCTGAAAGAGCAAGTTCTAAAATACGAGAAACCATCGTACGTATGGGGCTATTCTCGATTTTCACGTTCGCTGCAGTTGTGGTGACTTTTTATTGCCACATTTACGAGTTCCAACATTCTGAGGAGTGGCGCCAGAGTTTTAGAAACTACATGATGTAAGGAAATCGAAATATAAAAGAATGGAACTGGCATCGTAATATATCGTGTTTAATGACATTTTTATATTTTTATATTTTATGTACAGATGTGCAATAACAACAAAGTATTTGGATATCTCCGAGTGTAAAATGGAAGTACGACCAAGTGCAGCTAAAATGCAATTACATTTGCTCTCACCATTTTTCGCCGGTATTCTTATGTCTTCATGGGTGTGGACTGGTTCAACAGTAGACACTTGGACCAGATTTCTTAGACGGTACAATTTTAAATATTATATTCTCGTCTGTTTTTCAAATTTAACAAAAATGAAATGTATGAATGTTTCTTTCTTATTTCAGAACTTTCAATTGTGAAACAGAAGAGCCTATTAGACTGAAGAAACATAAAGTGATCGCTCAAGCGTTTGCAAAACGAAAGACGTTCAATAATGCTGGTCGATTGTCCATCAGCTTTCATAATACCCACGAAGACCCGGTCGGTTTGAACTTCGATCTAAACTCCGTAGCTTCTCAAGATTTCAGTTCAACGTGGGCAGCTGCCTTACCGAAGTTAGTTACTCGTAGAGGTGCGCTTGTCGGTGGTACAACAGGATCTGTATCGAGCAACAGAAGAAATTCCGTAGATTCTGAGATCAGCTTCAGTGTACGTCGAGTGTCAGTAGAGTCGAGAAGAAACTCTTTGGACTCTCAAATATCAGTACAAATAGCTGAACTAAAGACAACGCGAAAGGTCGCTAGCAGTTCACGCGGTCGTCGCGGGAAACGGCGACGGGACTTCGGAAAGTCCAGATCAGGTAAAGTGGGTCCATTGTTTAGAAGAGGCAGTACAACGTCACAGGAAAGTCAACTCGGTGCACAGATATTATCGGCATTGACCATAGGTGGCAATTCGAGAGTACCATCTATTCAAGTGCCGAATATGAAGAGACGATCGGCTAGCGCCGGCTTGGACGAACGAGCCTTAAACCCTAAACTATTCGATGGAAAAAACGCGGGGATGCTGCTTCCGTTCCTGTTTCCGGGGCAAAGCGGCAGCGATGAAAATTTAAGCAGCGAGGAGAAACGGCATCAAGGAATATCGGGGAAAGACGCGGATATCGAAGGTGGAAATATGGAGAAGGATGATCAAGATCAAGACAGTGACAGTGATGACAGTCAACTGGAAGAGGAGGCAAAGATGTTAGATCCCGAAGAGCCTCATGAACGTAGCAAGAGCAAAATTAGTAACAAGAGTTCGAAAAGTTACAGTCACGAAAGTGATAGAAGGAGCAGAGAAAGTCGTAAGAGTAAATACCTGCTCCAAGATGAAACCATTTTGAAACACTTGTTCCAGGAGTCTAATGATATTAAGTTGAAAAGCGATGCGGAAATAAAAGAGGTGTACAGAAAAGCTGGAATGGGAAATCTGGCGTCTAGTTTAACCTTGTGTTGTCCTGAATTGACAAGACTCATACAAACCGAGGGCCAAACTGGCAATGCTCGAGAAATGGCAACGCAAACGTCGTTACCGTTGGACATTTTAGAAATGGAGGAATTGAAACAAAGCATAGACGAGATTATCAATAGTCGGCATTGCAGCTCAAAAGGAACACAGATTTCACCGCAATTGAATAAGAACAAAAATATCGCTACGTAACATTTGCTTATGTTTACGTACGAAAGACTTTTTTACAAAAATTATTTCAAACAAGGTAAAGTTCAAAATTTTTCACTTTCAATTAATTACTGCTTCAGCAAGCATTGTGTTATTTACATATTATTGCGACTGTATATTCGCAATGGTGCAATAAGTATGACTTGTACTGTAAATACTATTTTAAAGTAACTCAGTCTTACTAGCATATATTTTTTATATATTTTATTATCGATAAATAATTCCGATATGGTAAAAAATAATTCGACGACTTTCTACAATATTAAAGTTATAAACGTATTATAAGTATAATTCTCCTTCGACTTTTTATACAGAACAATCTAAATCTATTTTTAACATTGTTCTGTATATTACAGTATTCTCAAAACTGCGTATATCCTATTGTACTTAAATTAGATATAAATATACAAGTAAAATTGTTTTCTTATTTCAAATTTATACTATTAATTTTTCTACCAATTTCAATACAAATTGTGCAACAAATTAAAAGAAATCGTGGTATTTTATATTTATAATACAACAAAGTATAATATTAATAAAAAAAAAATAGATAAATTATATAAAAAGGCATTTTTATTCTACAATATTTAAAAAATTATACACATATAACAAATTTGTTACATAATAATTTCTGCTTCCGTTTTATATAAATTGCTCAAATAACAAATTATCCTCAAAAAATTAAACATATATGAAAATATTTAATTTTATAAATAAGTGTCTCTTTTGAATATCAGCACATCATTTTGCATTTTTTCTGAGGTTTACTAACGTACATGCAATTATAGAAAAGGTCAACTCTTTATCGATAATTGATATTTTCCGTAAATAGTTTAGCATTTTCCCGGTGTCCTAATCCGAACTACACACAGAAAGTTTTAACTCTGTCAACTTTATAAAAGGAACATTTCAATGAATTTCAACAATGATTTTTAACTTTTAATACTTTTACAGTAACGGTTATAATAATATTTCTTTCTTTTCTAATTCATTTATCTAGAAATATAACAAAAAAATCGTTAACAAACCCTATACTCCTGGTTTGGTACTACGTATCATGTATTTCTTTATACACTATATAAAAAATGAAATGCCAAACTTGAATTCTAGTTAAAGTTTGATCTACTGTGAACGTGAAAACGGCATTTTTCATTTACAATCACTATGTTCTCAGCATAAGAACCAACGATGAAATTGAATCCTGATGAACACGCAAGTAAACGTGTTAATGATTTCTTTGTTCGATCAGTCCAGCAAAAGCACGTTCCTCTTGCTCGATTCGCCTCACTTCGTTACGCTTTCAAATCCAGTCCAATATTTTCAGCTAGGTATTTTTTTCCTATACTCGGTACAAACACAGCCGGATTTTAGTATTCGATAAAATAGTGTTTGCAAACGTGTCTGTTGATATATATCTCCAAAACGCGGAACAATGCATTCATTCCACACACGTATCCACAGTTCACCGTTTTTCAATATTGCATACTCTTCCTTTCTGTCTATATTTTACATAATTTCTTTATTGCCAGAGTGACAAATATTGTCCAACGTATAAAAATGTAATAGTTGTTACATCGTGTGTACGTATGTGTGTTGTCCGTGTTTCTTTTTTTTTTTTCTTTACTTGCCATTTCTTTCCAATTTTTAATTTACATCACCATAAATATTAGGCATCAGAGTGTGTGCAATGTAGTCATTACAATTAGTCTTCCCTTCTTTTGCATGTATGACACAAACCACACGAAAGAAAGTCTCATCTACATGCTCTAGTTACGTAACCCTCTTCGAGTGAACAAGTTATTAACGACCGCGTTCTCCTCGTGCTCTCTGATTTCGGATAAAAAAAAATGCGCTCTTTTTTCTGCATGCACATATTATTGTTTTATGTTTTTGTTTAAGAGTTTTCGAAAGAAAAAGATTCATTTGTTGGCGTGATACACGTGCATGCTGTAACGTAGGATAAGTGGGGAGGACGATAGGAAAAGGAGGAGATAGAAAATTTTTATCTTTTATTCACCACCACCTTAACGGAGGCCAAATGTATAACCGAAGTCAGCGCAGCTAATCACCATAGATGAGGCTATTTGCTCTTGGCGTAAGATTTTTGGCTTTTAGTATATTCGTTACCCCAAAAGAAGTTGTCCACTGCTTCCCCAATCATGTACAAGATCAAAGTGACCGAGATGAGTACAAAGAAGAATACAGTTCGTAACGGCAACGACAGTACTTCCAGAATTGGATAGACCCAGATACCGCTCTTGTAGAAAATTATATGCACCCTGAAAATCGGAACAGTTTACATAATTAATTTATAATTGAAATATTGAATTGAAATATTCAAGAGTTTAAAATTAATTTACAATTTAGGTAAGTAAAATAGGACAGTTAATCGAAGCAGCTGAAAAAGCTCCCTTATAATTTCTCAACGTACCAAATTAAATATAAGATTATGAAGAAGGTTAGACAAAAGAGACCGTACGATCTCGATGGATATTTCCTAGGCGATAATATCATTTCTATAAAGGTAGAAACCATGATCATCGTGTGCATCAACTGATTCAACCACCATGGAAAGTATGGATCCAGCGCCTTTGGGAGTATCAACTCGCGGTCCACAAACATTAAAGCCCAGAATATTATTCCAACGAACTGTAATCCAAGAAAATTATAAGAAAATATATATGGAACTTTGATATTTAATTTTTTCCATTCTTTTAACATACCATAGCAATCGGGAAACCAAGAATCGAGTGCATATGAT
>KQ435922.1:4060963-4076652 GCA_001276565.1 Melipona quadrifasciata | reverse complement strand
GTCATTCAAAATGCATATGAAGAAAAATACTGCTTGAATGATCTGAAACAGGAGATAATTACACGCTTAATTTCTTCTGTTTGTAATAATAATTTTGGGTATACAAGAGCGACTATTTAAAACTTATTTATATTTTCTTTTAAAAATTACTCATAATGGTTTTCCCTTTTTTTTCTATCGGTTTCTTGTTACGATTTATATAACCAGTCATTAGATTAAAAAATCTAGGTTAATTCAATCTTGTACAGGAAGCGATTTCTTCAGTGAAACGTAATGTTGAAAATACAAAACAACGGAATATTTCCTTTGCAATTAAACAAGCATCATATTTCCAAGAAAAATAATTAAAATAAAACATATAAAAGAAACTTAATAAATTAATTCTACAAAACTTTAATGATTAATTGATTGATTATTACATTACGAAATTTGTGGTACATTACTAACAAAACCGCTATATACGTTAAAAATATTTAATCTTTTTTGTTCGGACTTTTCGTAATTTAACAAATTTAAAACATAGGTGAGGCAATATTCAGCATTTATTTACCTATCTATTTCTGATTATTTAAATGTCATGTATCTCACATATGCCGCACGTCAGCCAATTTAGTATTATATTCATCGCAACGAAAAAATTAGATGCATTTATTCACGTTTGTTTCTTGTATTCTATGTGAATTTTACATTTTTTACATAAGTATAGTTTTTACAGTACTTCGTTTGTTCACAGTACTAGTTTACATAAACTAATTTTTACAGTACTTCGTTTGCCGTCAGTCTTCATTTAAATTTAACTTAACGTTGACAACTTAGATGTGGACTTAATTATTTCCCTTAATAATAATTAAATTTACCTTGTTCATTAATGACAAGTATTGTCATACATAATTTTACAAAGCCGTAAGTAAATATGCAAGATTAACTGAGTGAATAATAATCTGATTGTAAGTAAGAAGATCTGTTTGTTGCATCATACTAACCGCGTCCCAAAAAGTGAGAAACTTGAATTTCCCGCCGTAGCTGTTGTGTACTTTGAGTACATTCGGAGGAACTACAGTGTACATGTAATCATAATACACGGAGAATGCGAATTGCACACAGGAGATCACGTGAAATACAATCAGTAAACCGTCTCGCATCTTGCAAGTATTTCACAATATTTTTGTAGTCTGAAATGTTTTGATAAATTTCCATGATAGCAATCGTATTTAACCAATCAGACGAGAACGAATTGATAAAAAAAAAAAAAAAATTTATCTTTTCTATATGTTCACTCTTTTAACAAATGTTTCTTAATATCGTGTAACAGTCGTGTAAAATTTGGTTAATAGATCCTCTGTTTTCATGAGACCTTTGCATTTAAAGTTGAAACAGTACGTATATTAGTACGTAATTTCGTGTATTCTGTCTTCACACTATTTTATTCATTCAAAAAATAAATGATTCGTGAAAATTCCAATATATTGGCAAAAATTTACAAAAATAATATTATCTTCCTTTTTTTCATAAAATATTGACTAAATTATTCATGTTAACAAAAAATTTACCTCTTTCGTATATGTATTTCCTTATACCTATGAAGTTGATTAGAAAAAGAAACTGTTACATTGTGTCCAGAAATTACGTAAGGAAGTTTACTCCCGAATTATGTAAATAGCACGTAAGAAGTTGCATTACAAGAGTCTATAATGTTGCAGTAGGAATTTTATCTATGGAGTATTTCTACAACATAAATTATTCATTCATATATTTATGTATATAAATTATTTATGTCAAGGAATTTTATCTATACGGTACTTTTACGACAAATTATTCATTCATATATTTATGTATATAAATTATTTATGACAAGGTTGAGATTTCCGTCATTTAATGTAATTTTCGTGAAGGACAATGTTTTACATGTATCTACGTACACAGTTCTTTTTTATCAAATTAAAACTAAAAATAATCACACGTCCAAAAATAACATTTCAATATAAAAAGGAACTAAAAAAAAAAAAAAAAAAAAAAAAAAAAAAAAAAAGGACAGTGTACTGTAAATAGTACACTTGTTGATAGTCGTTGGCATTTACTTTTGTGGTTCTAAGCTTATCCATGTTATTCGAGCCATCGCTCCATGTAATAAATATTAGCCAACGCAATTATTCATAATTGCAAAAAAAAGAGTAGATGTAGCTAATAAAGTAATTACGTAAGAATAAATTAAAGATTGATCTCTCTCAAAAAAAAGTTAATAACTCAGAAACTGGAAAATTTTCACGAAATGAACTTCTGGTGTTTCTTAAATATTTTCAAATTAGTTTTTTAGTGACAATATTTTTAACAAGAATTTAACAAATTTTTTTTCAAACATTCGTATTTGTAATAAAAATGACATTAATAGTGTCTTTATTTTATAAATCTTGTTTTATAAAACGTACAGGAATGTATAATCCCTGTTATTCAATCAAATTTATTATGCCATTTGAAGTTTGGAGTTTGAAATCCAAAATTATTTCGATTTTTTTATGCTCTTTAAATATCGATAAATATAATCGTTTTTAATTTCCTTCTCTATAGTTAAAACTTTTATTTACAACAAGTTTTTAGTAACACATCAGAAGTAAGATACATGATATGAAGTGTAAGAAAATAAGTTGATGCCCTCATTTTATAATTCTCGCTTTGAATACAATGCAACGTGATAAATTAAATTTGATTAAGTCATTCACGCTGACAGAAAATAACTACAGCCAATGAAATTCACTTTGTCGAACAGTAATCTTTCAGACAGATATCAACAAATTTAAGAAAAAAGAGGATCGATTCTAACTGTTTTTAATGTTCGGACAAATCATTGTAAAAAATGAAAACAATCAGTCTCGAATGCACGTGTGCAAGTGATTAACATAGAACTATGTACTCGGTTATTAAAACTCATGATCTTACAATCTCACAGTTAAATTTCCGTTTATGTAGTGCCGATGAATTAAAGTAGTTTGATCAGTGCTACGATATCTTATTATCGTATTTTTTAAATATTCGAACAGTTTCTCGTGATTACACGGGAAAAACACTTCGGCTTCTCTCGGTCACATGTACAGACAGCACTACAACAGTATCGACCGCGCCGATCTGCAGCGTACTGATTACTGACGAATATACGAAAATACACTGTAAGAAAGAGAGAAATAGTTCACTATGTGCCTGAAGCTTTATCCGGAGAGAGTAAGATAACGACAGGTTAAGAGCCACGATAGAGACTGAACAAAAACGGATGTGTACACAGAAAGAATTTACAAAAGAATAAAAATAAAAAAGAAATACAAGCGAGAAGATAAAATTTGCTACAGTGTATGTAGCAGAGTATAGGATGCATCTGCTACTGTACACTGTATCTGCTATCGACGGAGTTAACACACTGTCAAATTTGCTTATACGTAGCAAATAATATAATTTTTATTTTATTTTTCTTAATCAAAATGTGCATTGATCTTATAGAAAGTATATGTAGTATAGAAATAAAACATAAATAAAGACTCATGCATGAAATAGAGATCCATCAAAAGACAGAGATAAACAGTACAGTTGATGCTTTTCTGCGCAGATGGAATGCGCGGAAGTTTTTGCGGTCGAAGATCGCTTTCAGACTTGCCTGAAAAATTTGAATTTTTCTTTTTTTCAGTTATCACATTTGTTTATTTTTTTTTATTATATTCATTCAATACGCAATGGAAAATTGTTAGTTTAATATACGGATCTGTATTGAAGCAAAATTATTGGAAATAAATATAGATTTTAGTTTCATTGAGAAAATTTTGAATTACTATCGGGATATATCTGGGGATCTTTTTTTTTTTAATTTTTCTGGCGCTTTCTAATTGAAAGTTCAAATCCATTTCATTAAGACGTATTACGTATTTATCTGGTAATAAATAAAAAATTGAATCCCGAGACTAGAGAGAAATGATTACCACAACGCGTTACGTGATTTTCTACTTCCTAGTACATACTCTTCACGATTATATCATACACATGCTCAGTAATACACTGTGCTATAGGTACTAAATTAAAATTTTAAGGAAGAGAAAACTATCGTAAGTACTAATAATAGCGCAAATCATATATCTTATTCGTTGGCAGAATGTTAAAAAAAAAAGTTCAGAAGATAGAAAGGATAGATAGAAAGAGAAACTAATAGAAAATAACTCTAATGAACATGAAAAATTTATATTTTAAAAAAATTATGAGCAATTTTCAGCTGTAGTAATTGATATATGTAAATGTTTCACTATTTCTTCTCCTTGATGTTTATAAATTTTCCACATGTCTCCCTCCCATTTCCGCACAAGTTTCATTAGAACTTTTTTCTTCTATCTGCCCTTGAAATCCTAAATTTTAAATACTTCTTTTTAACACCATGTAGATATGTTTGTTGACCTCGTTAAAAAATAGAATACGAGTGCTTATTTTTTATTGATTCTATCTAATCGATAAGCAGATTCAGACGTTAAAAAGTTGGGCAATTTATTCGAATGGACATATATGCATGGCAATCACACTACGTATACAATAATGCATAACCGTATTTTGCAACAATTTGTAAAAATATTATTATAATTTCCCAAGTGAATTAACATTATTTACTTTTTCGTCACCGATATTTTTCATTTGTGAGATGTTCAAGAAACTTTGTTCGATTAAGGGAACTATGTTTCGAAAACAATGAGTATTACGAGAAGTTTGTTGCTCAAACAAACGTCAAGAAAGCATGTTATTTTACACGTAACAGTATCGGTGACTATGCACGAATTATGACTATGGTATAGAGGCATACGAGCCTGTTGTGACGCTTAAATTTCAACGTGGTGCCATCTAGTGACGTTTCCATAATGTTGTAAAATGTACAACGCGACACGCGTCGCATTATTTATTTAGCTAACACAATTCATATTAACGCACTGACACATAATATAAATTTATCATTTCTGATATATTGCCTTAATCAGCAAATTGTTTTTGAATGAATAACGCTTAAGAATTTTTGTACTTAAACGTTATTTTTTAAACTTTGTTCTTGTTGTTGCAACATACGAATAATTATAAAAAAGCAAAGTATTCTTTCTTGCTACAAAACATTTGAGTCAATATCTATGATTTGTATCTCTTAAATATCATGGAAAAAATATATATGTATATTTTAGGTTAAAAAATCTTGGTACTTAATTAACAGTAAATATATTATATTAACCGAATAAATAATTATTTTATATTGTTTGATACAACTATTTTCTAATACAGCATCTTTTACAATTTATATTTATTATGGTTACTTAATAAATATGTATTATTATAATCATTTAATACAAATAAAACTCGCTACAAACCGCCAATAATAATGAATGATAATGATGAATGAAGGAGTAAAATGGTTCTAAAGAAATACGATTTTATTAATAATAAAAAATGCAACTTACCAGGTTCCATACCGTCAAAAACCTAAGTGCTCCTGGATGAAAGTCATTAATTGGAATCTTGTCTGTGATAGACAAAGGTAATTTCATTAGAAATCCCTGGTATGTCGTGTACGTGTATATCAGAAATGATGAGATATGGTGTAATTGATTTAATGTGTACATTTTATTGAAATTCTGAAAAAAGAAAAGAAAATAATTCGTTATATTGATTTTTTTCAAAGGAAAGTGAATTTTTTGTGAGACTTATGAAATTGATTCATAGCGATAGGTTTAGATTCAATTGACAATTAACAAACGGATTATGTTTTTACATCATTGGCTAAATTCATACGTAAAAATCTTTTTTATTTTTATTCAATTAGTTTTTTATACAATTTTTATACATTTACGAAAAAATAGAATACTATCATCGCAGTAATGATGATAATATGAATAACTTTAAATAAGAATAATTATTAAATAAAAAAAGAAGTAAAGATAAAAGATAATTTGAAATGATATTGAAATGACCTGAATTATGATTAGATTAAATTATTTGGAAAGATGAAACTACAGTTTTCATTTCACAACCTCAATAATTGTATATATGTATATAAAATACAATTAATATTTAATGAATTACTTTAAAAACAAAAAGAAACTTAATTTTTTTTTATTATGTTTATAATTTCATAAAAATAAATCACCGCAAAATGAAAAATGCAAGATCGATTTACTGCCTTTGAATCATGGTATTTTTTTAAATTATAAAATAATCTTTTATGACGGATAAAAGAAGAGAAATTTTTAATAAATAATAAATCTATCTTGATAACAATTATACGATTATTTCCACTAGAAAA
The DNA here is from genome assembly GCA_001276565.1 of Melipona quadrifasciata. Classification (NCBI taxonomy): domain Eukaryota; kingdom Metazoa; phylum Arthropoda; class Insecta; order Hymenoptera; family Apidae; genus Melipona; species Melipona quadrifasciata. The sequence goes on along the minus strand of KQ435922.1, from coordinate 4,070,348 downwards.
TTTTCAAAATTGACGCAATATTATTGACGTATATTATGTATCAGAAAATGATGAGCATGAAAAATGTTTGATAAAAATTATACAAAAAACAAAAATTGATACCATCAAAGGATTAGATAAACGAAAAATAGCTTGATAAAATAATTTTATTGATGATTTTTATCTGGTTTAATAATAAAACAAAAGAAGCTAAAAACAAAAAGACAAGGTGTTACCTCGACACGCACATCAAGCTTGGGTCAAATGTGTTTTAAACATCAAAAATGAAATATTCGATTCTACTTCTATTCTTCGCTTCTTTAATCGCGTTCGTGAAGAACAGGAATGGCAAATAAGATTTGATCGCTGTGCCAAATTTAGATAAAAATTAGTATCTATGGTATGGTGCTAGTATCTTTCAAATTTTGAAAGATTTTTGAAATAAAATCGTTGCAACACCTGTGAAGGGTTTTAGTGCTACATTAATTAAAAATTTAAAAAATACAAGTTTAAAAAGAATTTGATACATAAAGTTAAAGTTTATTACATAACTTTTTTTATATAATTCTTTGCGTGCCGTATAAAATCTCGTGCGTGCCAAGTTTGCCATGGATTTGCCATCGCTGTACTAGAGTATGTTACATTTGTCGATCTTGTCATTGTTTATCAAAAACAATAAATTAAAAGAAATAATATTTACGTATAATTAATAAATTATATTCATCGTTTTATTTGATTTTGTGGTTTAGGAAATGATTAGGAAATCTATAGATTTTTGTAAGAACGATAATAAAATTCACAAAATATAGAAATGTATAAATTGTAAGAAAGTAAAATATCTTTCAGATATAAATAATACATATCCACAGATCGAACAATCTACATATTATAAATAATCTATATAATAATCTATTTTTAAACAATTTCCCCGAAAACTTTATTATTGGCTTCATGATTGTTTTAATTATAAATTAGTTTCATAATTACACATATAACATAATTGATTCGAACAATGTGACGATCATATGTAATTTAATTATTTGAAATTAAAATAAGTTATCAATGACACATTAAAAACAATTAACATATGAACATAATAATAATATTCTTTTACATTTATATCTAATAATAAAATTTATTATTGTCAAGGAAACTTACAACAGTTTTGATTTTTATTGAAGCATTTATCTCTAGTATTAATCTCTAGTATTAAAAGTAGGTTAAAAATGAAAGGTTTAACTGTCAAAAGTATAAATGAATGGAAATTATTTCGATAGAATGGCACAATATACCGTTATACCAATGTAGTATCTCGTATTTTTATAAAAGAAACCAGAAAAACATTTACCAAATATATTACTATATTTTCGAATGAAATTTATTTATTACAAATTACTTATGCTGAAACGCTAATCTTTTGTTCTTGCAAAATATTAACCAACTGATCAAAGACAATAGAGATTGAATGAAGAAATAATAATACTTGGAAAGCTTCTTAAAAAAATTTTAATAATATGTAAGGCATAAGATTAGCTCTTTTCGAAAAGTTTTTCAATTAAACCAGAAAGAAAAATTTGTTTAAAGAACAATCTCATAATTGCAGTTATTCATCTGAGAGTATGCTACTTGTCTAAAAAATGGTGGTAATTTCCACTAAAATCGATCAATTTTTCTTTGTTCCCGAATTCGATCATGTTTATCGTGAACGTAAGTTGCTTTTCTTAGATTGAGGTTAACCCCTTTAAATAACTTACTTCGATTTTTTTTTTTTTTTTTTTTTTTGAGGATCCCGTTTCTTTTATTCGTTCGATATTCGTTGAATAAAATTGGCCAATTGCGCAAAAAATTTATTTTAATATTATTATCAATTAATCTCATATCCATAAATCACATTCATCTTCTATTACTTTTATTTATACTTTTATTTCTTACTTATACTACTCTTACACTCTTGTTAGAACAAATTGACACATATTTGTAATTATTGTTGAGCTTTAGACTTACCTTGGCGGATAATTGCACAACGTCAGAGGATTTAACGAATACTGGAGGACCAGAAGTACGTTTGTACGTATGTATTCGTACAATATGGTACGGTACATGCAACGAAATCACCGATAAAATCTCGTTACAAAATCTGTACGTTAACTTCAACGTTAGCCGACGTACTGACAGTCAACTCTGCTTTGTCATACTGAACGAGCAACGATAATTATCAAAGTAAATCGAATTTCTCTGGCGATTAATAACTTAATTGTCTGATCCCGCTACGCAAGTATCGCAAAATGTTCGAATTTATTCAGTGATAAATAATTTTAATTCAATTCTACGAATCTGTCGTTAAACGATAACTCGAATTTATGCTCATATATTTAAAAATAGAATTTTTACAACTTTGACTGGATTTTCGATAATGAATGTTTGATAAATGTTTCTGTTTACTGTTTACCGTTTATGTCTAGATGGCCAATTTAAATGATCAGTTATTTCACATTTTTTAAAATAATCTTGCTGTAACTGGAAATTCATATCACCATAATATACGTAAATTATGAGTGGAAGAAAAGAAGAGAGGAAGGAAGGAAAATTCCTGTGACTTCTTGAAGCTTATTAGGTAACAGCAGCTACTTACTATAATAACAATTATATAAAAGATAAAAAATTGTTGGTGCTTATTTCGAAGTATCAACGTGTAATTGTACGTATGTGATATTTCATATTTCAGCCTTACTAGCGACCTCATATAGTAGTCGTATCAACTAATGTTTCCGTCGTGCTAATCATTTGACATTTTACAAAAATAATTAATCACTCAACCGATATGAAATAACAGAATTTTTCGTTTTGTTAAAACCGTTTTCGTTAAATTAAAAAACCGTGAAAAAAAATCACAACCATTAAAAAATTGGCATGATATTATTTACATGGTCAAAGATTCAATCGAGTCGCCTTTTAACATTTCCAACGAAAATTATTATATTGTATAAGATATCATCAAGTTAAAAATAAAGTTTGGCTGTATCTTTAACAGAATTTTCATTTAGAACTGAAGAATGTTCCTGTTAGTAACGGTGAGGATCATAGAGGGCTCACGAACGAATCGGTTAACTGGCAGTTTCGAACAAGCAGTTTCGCGCCGAAGGTACTGTTGTTTACCTGGTCTATTCCGGAAGCATTGTTCTTTGTGCCTCGCAGTTTCGAAGGATCATTTACATGTGCAGCTGCGTGTGAACAACAGCAGGCGTTTCATTTTTTCGTTTGTTTGGTGCAGTAGTTCAATGTGTCAGTTGCGGTCACGGCTATTCGATACGAAACCGAACTGTTGACGTAGCACAAACAGGTAACTATGTGCATGTATTTATGGCTGTATAGGAGCAGGAAATACTACACCTTTTCTTATATACCCCGTTTTCTGCCACTGTTACGGTTCGTCGAATCTTTAACATTGTTTAACCTCTCTGCAGGTAATTGTTTTCATTTAATTTGTTTCACGTCGTAACATAGAAGTAACATAAAAAGAGCGATTTTAGTAACGTATATTTACATTATTTTTCAACGGACTTCCTTTGTACTTTTTGCGGAAAAAAACTTTACAACTGCAACGTGTTATTTTTTTTCATTGAAACGGTAATTAGTGAGTTGTTATATAATACGTAGTAGTAATTTCTTGTACGTATAATTAATCTGCCTTCCGAGAGGAAGAACACAACGCGTAAAAGTAATTATATTGCACTTTCTTTTTCAATTGTGGCATACCGATACTAAATCTAAATCTACGTATTGAACGAAAATTTTATCGATAATTCGCTGCCTTCAACGTTAATGAATAGCAGTTGGTTCAAAGATAAAAATTGTACGATTGAACGAAGTTGAGTTTGATAGATTTTTATTCACTCGTCAAGAATAAGATTTGAATTACTGAAAAGCTGAGATATTTTTGACTGATCGAATGTATGGATTGAACTGGTCTTTCGGCTATCTCTCGAGCCTTCTTCACAATTTCTGTCTGCCTAAGTGCGATTTGATAAGGAGAGGGTAAGTGAGATCCAAGAAATAATTTTCCCAAATTCTCGAGATCACAAGTTGGGGGAATCGTTAGTTACCTGACTCAGGTAACAGTTCTCCTAACAACCGGATTTATTGGTTATTGTTTGGCTTTTTTGTTTCTATTTTTATTTTTACCTGTTTAATAAGAGCTGTGATATTTTGATTGCGATAAAGAAACCGAGCCTTAGAATTGGTAATTAAATATGACTACAACAAAAGAAGTAGAGAAGCATAAAAATACAGTCACGAGAAATCCCTGCCGTGAGGAAAAGGAAATGGTAATTTTAAAGGTTACTGTCCTTGGCTTGATGAATTTATTTTCGCATCACAGTTTATGGCCACCATGTCCGGTAAGACCGAATCTCAATCTCATCACGGTATAAGTTACAATTTAATAATTTTAACTGTACTTTGAATTTGCAACAGAAATGAAAAACTCATCGACGTTACTTGCACTTGCGATACATGTCATTCGGAGTTGAACTACGAAGCGTGTTTTATTTGTGAAAAATGAATATCCTGTTAAATTTTGTTGAGAACATTTGAATGATTCGTCGAATCAAGCACTGAAATCGGATTGCATCGAGATATCAGAACGCCGAGAAAATGGGTTGCGGCTACAACCCCAAAAGAAACCGGTAACTTCTGTCCTCTTCTCTGTTACGCTTCCACCGTTATGTTGCGTAATATTAGGCAACGTTACCCGAACAGATCTGTTTTCGTCTCTCGAGCGTACTACACCGCAAAAAGATCGGTAATTTATACACGTTATAGTTTCAAAAAACCCATGATTGTTTAATAAACTAAACGTATTGCAATTAGATTTCGCAATGATTTATACGAGATTATCTATTCATAATTCACGATTACACAATTTCAATTTATATTCAATTATATTTTAAAATATATTCGATTTCAGTCATAATTCACGATTACACAATTTCAATTTATATTCAATTATATTTCAATATATATTCGATTTAATTTAAAATTCATAAGCTGATGGTATTTTTTACAGATGTCAAAGTACAGAGTGTTTTACTTCGTAAAAGTTGGCTGCTACTTTTTTGTATGGTTATTTTGCATTCATACATTGATCTTGCGAAAAAGATTTATTTACACTATACTTTGATACAAACTGCTGCATCGTATACTTAGGCAAGTTTAAAGTTGAATGCCATTCTCTTCAGTGAATTAATCGTTTCATTGAACTCAACTGGACCTGTCATGTGATATATTGAAGGATCATTAAACTCCGTTACTGTAACACTTTTTCATTATTATTAGAACATACTCCATATACTATTCCAATTTTCACTCAAAATTTTAATTTTCAAAATATTCAAAATCAAAATCAATCACAATTTTCTTTATTTAGAAAGCTATGTTAAATTCCATCGAACAATTTTTGAAAACACTGTAATTATAATTTTCTATATAACTGTTATTCTATTTTAATTATTGCTCATCTTTTTCATCTCTTTGTAGGATTTGAAAATTCACGTTGCTGTTAATCGTAAATGAAGATTCTACAGCGAATACCGTAATAGAATTTTGACCGTAAGCTACGGTGTTTAATCTAAAACGTGATATCGCTTGTCAGGTTCTCGTCCTTGACGGAATCGATTGATGGAAGAATTGAATGGTTTCGCGCCATAAAACAAGATCTTCCTTTATCGGATATACAGTCGGCTTTTTAATCATCCAGACGGTTGTTTCGAGAGGGCGTTCTCCACACTCGTGTCTTTCGCGTCTACATCGTTTTCATACGAATGTCAATTGTGCATTGGTATGCCCGTAACAATCGTCCATCGTTAATCGCCGTGAATGTTTATAAATCCGCTTGCAATTTCGCGCCTCTCAAACATGACTCATCGCGATTCTTGCAGAAACATGTCAACAGTATGAATTTGTTTATTTCTTGAAATGATTGAAAATATATTTTTTATGTGTATCAAGGATTGTTGCATAACGATCTCAACGTTGTTTGTGTAAAAACATCCAAAAAAATATTTTACATAACTGCATGACTCGACGGAATATTGTTAAAGTGAGCTATGACCAGCAATTTTGCGGCGATATTTTTATAAATCTGTTTCTCCTCCTTTCGAAGTAAAAAAACATTCGTTACTCTCGAAATCTTTGTTCTTCGTTGAAAATGAAAATACTTGAAGCAATTTTTTTTTTTAGTAACACACGCGATGAAGATCATTCATGGAATATAAACCATAGCCAAATTCATCACATCATATATGATAGTGCTGCGATCGTATCTGATCTAGTCCATTAACTTCGCTGAACAAGTTCGTCATAGGTCTGGAATGATCAATATCATTAAAACATCTGATAATTGCGTCACTCGGTCGAATTCTCTTCAACAGTCAATCACAAGAAGACAAAGTTATTCTTCAATTAGTACTTCTTATGTTAAAAATAATTGCCAAAGAAGTAAACATTAATTTGTCATTAATTTCAGAATATGACTCGGAACAGATTCATTGACCATTAGAACAATACGTTACTCAATTCTCGCTGACTGTCAACGCATAAAATTATGTAACATTTTTACCTGCGAGTGTTTTCTCATACATATTTTATTATTGGACGTTCGTATTTTTTGGAGAACAGTTTTACCTGATAGCGCAACAAGAACGGACGGGTGAGTCAGCCGCAGTGGTAACCGGCTTCGTCCGTCTTTCTCTCTATCTTTTTTACTCCCACCTTCGATGATCGTTCTTTTCCTTCTGTGTCAATGTTTCATCTCTTCCCCACGCGTTACACTTTTTCCTTTCTGTCGCAGTTAGTTCTCTCCTCATCCCTTTCCAGTTTCACCATCCTCCTTCCTTCTTCCCGTTCAATTTCAATACCTGTTCTTTTCATATCCAATCGCAATCAGGTTATTTTCATTCCTCTCTAATCTCTGACATCCTTATCCTTTATATTCTATTTCGTCGAAATGGCGACGAATACTTTACCTCTCTTCTCTGTCAGATTCTCTTTTATTAATTGCACGATGGTACTTAAATGAATTCAATTCGAAATTACATTTAGTTTTCGTTGAGTGTCATAACTTTGAATGTTATCTGAATTTCGCAGTTTAAAACAGACAGACAATCGTTGCAATAAATTTGAAAAGTCCATAAACTTCAAAGTGGTTCGTCCAAATGTAAATTATTGAAGATAAAATATATAACGTGTAAGTTTTCAGGAAGCTCGAGTCACGGTTTTGTACCGATCCGATGCGTCTCAAGTCCATCGTTACACCACGAGCGACTCGTTTCCTTCTCCCTCTGGCGGCGCAAACGTCTCTCCTTGAGCGTCTCGCTTGCTCCTTTGTTTCCCAATGCCTCTAACACTTTCCAGCGAATCGCAACAGGCGACTTCATTGCGCGCCGTTCGTTCGTGACCGTTGGAGCAACAAGGCTGCTCCCGATCTGCCAGCATTTTTGTCTCTCTTCTTTATAAAGTTACAACTGGAATTGTAATTAACATTATTGGGCAAATTGATCGTGCAACAGTTACGAAATAGTGCGGAACGAAGTGTACATTTCACATTTCATAAAAATCACGTCGGAATTTCGTGTGACAGTGGACAAGTGGACGACGAGAAGGAAAGAAAAGGAATAAATCGTGCGAACGTCGTTAAAGCATTCAACAACTTTTGAAAATATTTTATGTAAGTTCATCTTAAAAATGTAGATTAACCGTGGATCTACGTAAGTAGTCGTTCGTGTTTTGAAGTATAATTATTTTTAAACGATGCAGACGCATGTTTTACAATTTTAAAATACATATGAGTTCTAGGAAATACACGTGATAAAATGGTACGAACCGCAGATGTCGCGTTAAGTAACTCGGGAACAAAACAGTGAGTTAAACGCGATTGACATCGGCAATTTTAATGATTATTCATTTGATCGCATTGATCATACTAATTGATATTAATTGTAAATGATCGCTTTTAAGTTTTTTCGATTTCAGTTTCAAAGTCTAAGTTTCATGGTTCTTAGCGATTTCCTGTGCTTAATTACATTTTACTCTGCAATTACACGTGTCGCGACTTTATATTTATATTTTCAACAGATTTCGAGTTACAGCTTTGTCCCGTTATACGCAATTATGTTATTTGTCCGTTTCGATAAAAAGAAAAATTGAAGACAGAAAATATTGTAGTATTTAACGAAAATAAATTGCACTTAATAGCGTTAACCATACGGGCGTGATTACGAAGTATTTATATGGACATATGTCCAACTTGCACCGTGGAGCATTAAGTTGTATTATTTTAAACTTTAATTTCAAATATTTTGCATAATATTTAACATATAAAACGTCTCTTGCACATTGTATATAATTTATGAAAAGTATAATATATACGACATTTAAAAAATTACAGGACTCGACGAGTCTATTCTCAATGAACTTGCAGTACCTCGCGTCATCTTCGGAATTTTTACTTCGAAAATATAGATTCACGGTCGAGATATTGCGTGATCCGCGTTGCAAAATGTACACCCGAGGTAATTAATTATTCGCGTAAGGTTTTACCGAGTTCTCGAGGTCGAAGTAAAAGTCTCGATAAGCGGTTACACAAAACCGGTCGCGGTTCCCCTGCAAGATGTGTTGCCCCTCAGCGGTGTTTAGAAATGAGTCATTTCTGTTACGGTTGTAGTTTTGTTTGATGTCTTACTAATTAAAGTCTCGAATAATTCAGACGATTATATCTTTTCGCTGAGCCTATATATAACTCTAGAAACGCAGTTAAATATATTTTAAATCGTTGCTTGCAGTTACACCTTTCAAGCGAGATCGTTGCATATCGTCAAATATGTTTCTACACGTGCGAGTTATGCATCAGCCAATCGACTAACGTTTACATTAATTAATTGATCACTTTTTTGTGCAACACACGCTTAAAGATAAATTTTGTTTGCATAATATGTCTTATTTACTTTCGGGGAGTGTCCGTTCAACCGTTCCATATTTGCAGTACGTTTCACGCACGTACGTTCTCTAGTATCTCGTGTATACAGTTACGGGACTGTAAATGTTATTTCATTGATAAGATTCGCAAAAATTTTTCAATTATATATGTATATAATAACAGCTAAACAAACATACGTGTGCGTTATATATACGTTATAAATAGAAAGGATTCTCCGTTTTTACCGGATCGTTCGATTGTTTCAGATCTCCTCCTGGCAAGGCAGAAAAAAGGTACGCAAGATGTCTGAGTATTGCGAGTACATGTGGGACTCGACAAGGGGTCACATGAGTCCCGCACTTGCACGGAGTATTTACGAGGAGGGGGGAAAATTAGACAAACGTGACAAGAAACTGGCCATTAACACCGTTCGAG
>KQ435922.1:4047423-4058180 GCA_001276565.1 Melipona quadrifasciata | reverse complement strand
TCCTTTTTAAATGTATTTATACATTGCTACTACTGTTCGTTGCGAAAGTAAAATGAATATTGCACGAACATTCTCTATGTTCCTTTTTCTATCGTATGTAAAAAAACATATAGTTTATAACTTGCAACGAGTACTTATACTATGTTCTTGAATTTAACTTATAAACATTCATAGATGTAATTTTTATAGGCTACATTTTTATCATTTTTCTCGAAGCCATGAGGATATTTTTACATATACGAAATTCATAAGTTTTCACTCATATTTTTTTAAAAACGTACGACGAGCGATTCGTACTAGAATTGTAAATATATGTATTAAATTATTTATTGATATCAAATGTACCATGAAATCGAAGATCTCTCTCGTCTCATATTCGAAAAAGGCGTACTTAGAACTGTAAGTGTGATAGAAATTGCGTCATAGATATTTTTTTTAATTCTATCAATTGTATTTTTAAATAAAACAATATTTTAATATCCGAACCCTTTCTATCTATTTATTTTATATTACAATACATGTACAATCTTCATTATAAAGCAAGTCAACAAAAATTATAAATTAAAAGAAGCTACTTTCACCTCTATAAAAAATCATTGGTAAAAGAGAAAATTGTGATAGAATAATAGGGAAGAAATAAAAATTTATTATTATTTAGTATATAAAATATATATGTATATGATATATTAACATCAGTATAAACATAAAATCTTCAATACTTTTATCACATTACCAAAAGCACTCTACTACCATGTAATTTGTTTTTCCCTTTCTATCGTTCATACACGCATTTTCTCCCCCTCTCTCTCCCTCTCTCTTGATTCGTATGAAAATAGAAAATCCTTTATAGAGATCTATGATGAGGTATATAAAAACGGTAATCAAATACAGTGTAGTAGTTTACTTATGTACAAATGTTATTACTTCTTTCAACAAGATTTTTTTTGTTAGAAAAGTGAATTCTTTAACATTAATTTATATATATGTATATGTATATAAATATAAATATACATATGTATAAATATACGTCTCATATACATTTGTATAAACACACACATGTGTATATATTGACATGCAAATTTTGCGTATTTTTCGACGAAATATAGTTTATAATTAATTATACAAATCAATGCGACAATTTTAGTCTTTGTTATACTACGTATATTGTAATATTATATTGTAAGAATCATTAATCCCCTTTTCCTCATTATTTAATTTTCTCCGAAATGTTCAAAAGATCTGCTTTTTGAATAAATGTTTTGTACTTTACCTTAAGATTCGCTGGTATAAATTAGCTTTCGTAAAATAACATGATGACAGATTTTGTCGTAAAAAGAGAATAAATTTATGCATTGGATTGGATTATTGTCTAAGAGATTGCTATTGTATCACGCTACGATCGCCGGAGGTACCCAACCCCCGAAACCACGCTCCAGTTCTTCAGCAACAGCTATTGTTAAATGATCTTGATGTAGGCCACCAACAACCTATAACACATAGAAGTTACACAAACTATCTATCGCCAAAATTCTCATTTCCTCGTTTTAATTTTATTAATATCGATGCACAAGGTTTGTACCTGTATACCAATAGGGAGTCCTTGTTTGTTCAAACCTAAGGGACACGCAGTAGCAGGCAAGCCCAGAACATTAATAATACCAGTGTATGAAAAGTTGAATGGTTTAATCAGCGGTTCATGGTGCATTGGTGCCGCAGTTGGATGCGTTGGATATAGAAACACACCGTCTTCGCCCAAGATGTCCTGTTAAAAGAAAATTAATGAGGAATGTACGCCACATACAAAAAGTAACAATGTATTAGCTTTGGAAAAAGAAAACAATGTTTGGATATCTCTGGACACATGCTTGAATTTCAGTCACTCGTTTTTCGTCAACGCGTGAACTACAACGTGAAAAAATATTTATAAAAAATAACAGAGTTCTTTCGCTATTTGGATGGAAAAAAGTTTCATTCTGCATGCAGAGTAATATTTTGTTTTCACTACTTATTACAAGTAACTCGTGATACCGTGAAACACAAACTGACTAGTATAGCAATCTGACCAGTTTGCGCAAGAAAGAAATCACGTCCATTTTAATAAAGAGTATTGTTCCGCAATGCAATAGTAAGAAAGGAGGACGAAGAAGATAGGAGCCAATTCCAATCCTGATGGATTACATTACATTACAGGTACTTGTCAATGTATAATATTGCATCGGCAGTTCATAAAAGTTAAAAAATTACTGATATAATTCATAAATATGAATAGTCCACTGCAAGGTTCTTACCTGAAATTCTCGACAAAGGTCTTTACTCTCTTGTATGAATTTCGTGTGCTTGTCGCTTCCGTGTTTCACAGCGAATCTTTCGAATATGGCAGTAAGAAGAGATATCAGCGTATGATTGCTTAGGAACAACGTCCATTTTAAAAATTCCCACCATATGTTTACATGGCCAGCTCTGTTCGCCAATTCGTACGTGAAGTCTTTCTCGCCCTTACAGATCATATTAGCCATCCAGAGAGCGATACTCTTTTTCATTTTTCTGATGTTGAGTTTAGTCGCTTTGACTTTATGTGCTTTCTCCAGGTATCGTACTACCTTCCTCATGGCTTCTCTTATCTCTGGCTCAACTGCCGACGTCAGAAATTGACCACCGTCGTCTTCCATATAATAAAACTAAATTCAAATAGATACTCGTCACAAATTACGTACGACCCATTACTTTTCACTTAAGCACACCGTTTCCTACCTTAAGTTTGGAAATGTCTACTTTCTCATCCAAACGCAAAAGATCCACGTTTTTGTGCGCAAGAATCTTCAAAGTAGGTAACAAGTCCTGCGCGTATCTGCACATAGGGCCAAGTGAAAGCAACCGGTTTTGGTCTTCGCTCTGTGCACTCGGGTACTGACCGTCGTTCGAAACTATTCCGGTAGAAGGTTTATGCCCGAATATTCCATTGAAATAGCTTGGTATACGAATCGAGCCGCCGATATCTGATCCTATCCCTAGTGGCGAGCCAGCTGCTGCTTGTATACAACCTTCACCGCCGGAAGAACCTCCGACAATGTGCCTCGTGTTGTAAGGGTTTTTCGTAGTTCCATATAAACAGTTGGACGTTTCCCACCACATGGCCAATTCTGACACATTCGTCGTGGCCAAAGGAATAGCTCCGGCAGTCCTCATTAACCTAATCACTTCTGCATCATGTTCAGAAACAAAGTTCTTGCGAATAGTTAAACCAGCCGTTTGTTTCATTTTGGCTACTCCAATACAGTCCTGTGACAGAATATAGAGACAGAGCTTAGACATTTTGTATTGACATCTGAAACCATTGCATCATATATTCTGTGAAATAAAGTTTACCTTGGTTGTGAAAGGCACTCCGAAAAAGGGTTTCTCTTTAGCTAATACTTGAGGAGACGGGGCATTCTCAGATTTCAAAAGTTCATCGCACATCTTAGCTTCTTTGAGAGCATCCTCAAAACGATTTTCCACTACGCAATTTAATATTGGCTGAATTTCTTTTATTCTATCTATGTATGATTGTACTACCTCTTCTGAAGTTAACTGTGAAATGTAATTGTTCGTTTATAGCAACTATAATTTAGAGTTATTTACAAAGTTCGTGTCAGGAGGAAAGATTACCTGTTTATTTCGAATCTTCAGTGCTAAAGTAGTCGCGTTATGTAGAAGCGTTAGATCTTTTATAGGTGGTTGAGATTCTGCAGGTCCCTTTAGAAACGCGATGAACATACATATCCTTCTGGCAAAGAATTCAACTAGCCGGTGAAATGCATTCAACACTTGTCCTTTAGACTGCATATTCCTCTGATCTTTGTGTTTGGTTGACATCTATTTAGGAAAAAAGACAAATACACTCATTGCATTATAAATAATATAAACGGATAAAAAATGCTGCTGAAAATAAAGAAAATTTTTTTCAATTTTTAAACAGAAAGTTCAAAATCATACATTGCATCATTTTAAGACTAATAGAATCCATTTTCATCATTTTGCTTGTTATTTTTGAGAATTACATTATGCTCGCCCTGGCGAGCCTACCCGAACTGTTCAATAAACAGGTGTATGAAGAATATATTTAAAAAAGAAACAGCAATAAAATAATTCTCGGTGAAACTGAGTGCTACACGACAATTGTGCGTCGTAAAAAGACAATTTTGTAAATGAAGTTGGCATTTACATTCCGGTACAGGACGTGCTTGTTTCGAGGCCTATTAAAATATTTTTACTCGAGGCGTGTCACGCACGTCGACGTTTTCATCAAATTTCCGGAGAGTTCAAAAAACATACTTCGTTACTATGAAGAACAGTGGAGAAAAAGGCTCAACGATTTTTATACCAGTCGCTGTTGATTCTCCAGCGGATCGAATTTATTACAAGTTATGTATATGAGTATTTCTGTTACTCTTTGCTCTACGACCATTAAAAAAAAGTCGTCTATATAAATAACGCAGCGTGTAATTTCATGCAAATTCGTTATAATTATACATGTAATTATACATATAATTATACATGTAATTAAGTTGTAGCGTCACTAGTCAAGAGAATTTCGCTCGAAGCAAGGATCGTTTTTTTATCGTCCCTTGCGATAAGATCCACATTGACAGCCTAATCACTTGGATCGTTATCTCTCTCTCTGTGTTTATTATCGCTCTGCCAATGTCGATTAATGGACTGACCTTGTACAGCGAATTATCTCACTGTGTCAACCTGCCGTACGGGCTTTTCTGAAGAACGCCAGTTCGGTTTATCGATTAACCGGGCGTACAACGAGAGAACGTCTGAGACGAGATTCGGAGTCGACTATCACATTTGAATAAATTCCTCGAAGGCGAACAAACACCGGCAGCGCAATAATTTTAGCGCGCTGACGGACCCAATAATGATATAATCGAGGTATGTTACGCATCAAGGCTGCCAGCCACTAAGCCACGAGGAGTTTGACAATGTTCGTCGGGCCGGAAATCCAATCGCGTCGCATTTCAGGCTGGTCGGTCGGTCGTTCTACGCCCGAGCATTTTTTCTTTTTCTCGTTCGCGCACTATAAGGGAGAGGCTTCCGTTCCATTGACGAACTATATATGGGAAAACTGGCACAGATAGCTGCGTTATCAATTGCGATCGGTATGTGGTTCGTGCTTTGACAGGCTAATCGAGTACAGTCACGAAGTTACTCGCGTAACGGTAGCTACGACCAGTTCCCCTCTCTCTCTTTCTCTCTCTCTTTTTTTCTCCGGGCGTTCCAGCAACGGATTATTTTTGCAACTCGGAAGCCAAACCGATCCGCACTTTCTGAAAACAATTCTTTACTTTAGTACGCGAGGTACGCGTCGTGATCTCTCCCATAAAACCAAACGATTATCTTCGGACGAAGTCCGATTATTTCGGCTCGTTTACGATCGAAACATCGAGTAAACGTCGTTTCCATATTCGAAGTAAATCACGACTTACGCGAGAAGATCGATCCGAAGAGGAGTCTCGTTGTTCCTTCAAGTCTAGATGTACACATGTAAATAAAGAGCTATTACACGAGGAACGTACGCGGCTAATTGACGTCACGTACTTACAATTGTACTTCAGTTTAGCGAGTCGGCCAAGAGTAACTCGTTGGAAATTAGCGATTCAATATCATGTGACACTTCACGAAAACTGGACCGATTTATGTCACGACTTATCCGACACGGCGCAACACCGCACTTCGTACGACGTCGCTTTTCCCAATACTCGTAGTCGACTGATTGTGAGACAGACCACTTACACCTTCACCGGTTCCCGACTACCACGGGTTCCGCGCAAACGCTACAGTCGCTCGCCGGGCTGGGACTTATAACCTTTTATGCGTCGAGGAGAGATAGATTTAACGGATAGATTCGTAAGATGGCTGCCAAGGTAGCGCGCGACGGAAAGGATACCTTCACGAACGATAATTATAATTTCATGAGATACACTCTTTTGCGTAGACAGATTTTTATATATCTCACTGGCTGTTTGGAAAAGTGTTAATAATTTTGTCTTGTTACCGACGACGCAGCATTCAAGTTTATTTTTATTCCAGTTATTAAGTATAAATAACACAGAAGTTTTGTATAATTTTATATATCAAAATTCAAAATATAAATTCTGTCATATGAATGACGAACGATATCCATAATTTCACAAGATGTATTTTTTGCGTAGACAGATTTTTCACTAGCTTTACTTTGAAAAACTATTTTGTTTTATTGTTGATAACATTGTGTCCCAGTATGTTTGATTATAAATTACGATTGGAATTACGGAGGAAGTTTTATATTAAAATTGAAAATATAAATTCACGTGTCCTCCTGTCATGTGAATGACAATCATATGCATTTTACGTTACCTTTTTTTTTTGCAGACTGTTTCTGTCTCTCATTTACGCTGATACAATGTTTGTAATTGTCGTAGCTTTGAAAGTTTAATCGTGTTTTATTTTTACACATTCTACTATGCGGGCGATAACGCATTCTACACTTGCGTGCACACATTTGCCACAGAATTTTTTTTTTTCGAATGATATTTCGTAATACATGATTAAATTATGTTCCTTATTTTCCTCGGGAAAAATGCATTGAAATAATCACGTAGAAAACGCAAGACGGCTTTCAAACTCAGTTTGTCACGCATTAATTTCTTTTTCATTTTTATCTCTTTAACAGATTAACTTGTACGACATTTCTCTCATTGTCACGCATAATTTCTCTTTAATTTTTGTCCCTTTTAACATTCTCAACTGACTTGTACGACGTTTCTCTTCGTTTCCGTTGTTTATTTATCCATTATGTTACAGAGGGAGATCGAGAGATCTACATTTCCTCTATCGAACGTAAATGAAATGCAGACCAGATACAATGCGACTCGATTGAGAAACTGATCGACATATTTATTACGTATGTTTCGCACAGGTATTTTAAATTTGGCACTGCGAAATTTACTCGCGTGTAAGATACAACTTTTACTTACGATCTTCTTCAAGTACGACGTTACAGTCATTTCTCGCTCGTGAGTAATTACCGCGTCAGTGAAAATTAATCCCCGATCCTGAAACACGAAACCGGACTAGTAACTCGCTCTAAAAAAAAAAGAAAAAAGAAAAAAAAAGAAAACTTCAAACAGTTTTGAAAATACACATGTATACACACACACAGTGGAAAAATTCGAAGGATCAGCTGCAAACAGCGCTGGCGGAGAAGAGAGGGGAGAGGGAGGCGACGGTCAGTTAGCAAAGTAAAATCGCAGACATCAAGTCAATCTTTTGCGCTGAAATGACGTGTCATGCACGTCGAGAATATTTGGCCAAAAAAGAAATTGCAATATCTTCTCAGTTTTAAGTATATTGAAATATATCCCAGGCAAAACAAATAATAAATTTATTACTTCTTAATAATTTCTATGTGATATATCGATGAATTAAAAAAGAAGACGAATTATTGTATACAGTTTGATCACTCGTTATGGTCCGTGAACCAGTTACTGACGAAAAAGGTTAACGTGGCATTGCTGCGTTTCAAAAATTCGAGCGGCTGCAGTCGGCGAGACGCCGCCAGGTAGCGCTAATTCGCTTGCCATCAGACGAAAACGGTAGTGAGGGTGGGGACAAAGGCATGGCGTCGATGTGCGCGCGAACGTGTGCGAACGACGAAAGGTGAATGTCACTTTGCGGCCACTTGCTTCCTTATCACTCGACAAAAGAAATTTTCATTATCCTCGGTGATCTCGTTATTGGCCGCGTCCCGAGTCGTCAACCACGCGGCGTTACAGTGCGGTGAACACTGGACTTGTGCGTCTTCTGCATCCCGAAATGCGGCTTACGATCGCCGATCATCTTTTTGAGGTTAGTTTACGAGCGCGCGCGCGACTGAGCACCGCGGTGTTATCTTTTAGGTCGTCCTCCGTTTTCACCGATTTTTCATCCGTTTCCTCGGTCGTGACACGTTGAACAAAAGAATGATTTTTCGCACAGTTTTTGGGGGACAGTTTCGAGAGATAAGAAGGATAATTCGGGTGTCGCCTCGAACTTGGGAACACCAGTAGCCATTCTCCTCGTTTCCCTACGTCTCTCGGTCCTCACCTGTGTTTCTACTCCCGCCCACTACGCCACTCTCGCCTCGATTAACGTAGTTTTATTAATATTTCTACAGAGGGGAGTGAATCGAGCTCTCTTACTGTTTACTTCTACCTTCGTGTTCAATTGTTTAGCTCTGTTGATTTGCACGATCTATACACAGTAATAATAACAGCGTATGTTGATGTACATTGTTTTCTTCTATTCGTATTTGCATGGAAAGTCGCACGAAACAAATCCTCGTTTGTTCAACGTTTTCACGTTGAATCGGTCTCAAGTTACTCGTAAAAATCAATCTTAAGAGTGAGCCATTCGCCATTCGTTTAAAACGCAATTAGAGTACAGTACAATAAACAATGCGAATCGACAATATTTCATTATATATGTACATCCTCAAAACTTTCAGATCATTAACGTTGAATTGCAAAAAGGACGAAAGTTTCTGCACATTGCCAAATGGTCGAGCAGTTAATAATTTCCTAGAAAGCTGAGACGCGAGGTTGCCCAATGTTACCTCACGTTGAAATTGAGCAATTTCGTTTCATCAAATATTACGACTCGTCCAAAAAGAAAGAGTTCTATCTAATATCTCTTTTAATTATACTTGATCGTTCGGTTCTTTATAACGTCACCAATTTTCTTGTAATTTTTCATTTCACGCGTTATTTGCAACTCTTTTTTCTAAATCAACTCTTATTCAACGTTTTTTGATATCGTAATTGAAATTAATTGGAAATTTTTCACATTTTTTTCACGTTGAAACCGAAGAAATTGGTTAACATACTATTCTAACATTTCATTGCACATTTCGCTGCTTCGCCTTAGGGTCGATCGTGTTGTTTCTCTCTAGTCACTGTGTTACTTATCAAAATTTGCAATACACGTCGTGAATATTACGAAGTTAGTTGCTTTGATTTTCCTCCCACCGCATCTATTTCCAATACGTCGGTGTCAAGTCTTTAACCTCGTGTCATCGTATATCTTTTTCTGTTGTACGTTTACTGACAAGCTTGTTTAATAGCCCGCGATGTATTTCGGATATCGGTTTATTGAACAGTTTCCAACCTTCTATTGTCTTGCTCCCACTCCTGCAACCTATTTTAATTTCTCCTGATGTGTCTCCTGTCCACATTAAATTCCCAGCCAGAAGAATTTTTTAATTTCTTCTTTTTCGACATTTTGAGCTCTCCCATTATTTTTTTCGTTGCTTCCAAAATCTCTTCCCTTGAATTTTTCGACTTCGATACTTAAAATAACACGGTAACTTCAAATTTCGGCTCACTGCACACTGCTTCTATTTTTTCTTTTTTCTGTATCGTGTAAAATTTTTGTATCGTGTAAAATACGAAAGGTTTGATGTAATAACTTTAGAAAAGACAAATTTTTACCTATTTTAATGAGAATGCAACATGACAATTTCGATGAAAATCCGTTGTTTCTGTAGTTTATGAAAAGTGAAGAGAAAGCAACGCAAATATTTCGTTCGTTCGTTACCTGCTTTCGCTTTCAACATTTTCACGATTATTTCCTTGTGATACGCGCCACATTGCGATAAATTTAAGCGAACACGATAAAATTCCGTTTGTCCAGCGATTCCATATGCAGCTGCCAAAAGACACTTTTAGCTTTTATTTTAAACGTTTCTGCACTTACACACTCGTCTGAACCACTTTTATGCTATATCCCACATGCTTCTCGCAGTTTCTTCTTAATGAATTATTTAATATTTGCCTTGAATTTTCTTGCAGTTCTTATTGGCATTGAATTTTAAAGATGCTCGTGGGCACGAGGACACAGAGAAGAAAAAATTGCACGTTATGAAAAAAAATTAGAACATACTTGTTCAAGGTATTCTACTAGTACAACAATTCGCAGCTCTACCAGCGCATTCTGTATCAAAGACACGTTTATTGAATTTTGAACGAAATAAGGGAAACGAAACTATCGACACGCTTCAATATCGTGCCATGCAAGGGATATAACGCGAAATGAAGTCGCGATTTGTCAGTGTGCCAAATCGGGGTTCGAGCATTTAGATGCAAGTAGCCCGGCGACACAGTGGGGTTCTGAAGAACCGCTGAGGACGAGACTGCAGTTCTGCGACTTGACACACTGTCAACGAAAATTGAAAACTCTACTCTAGAGCAATGACAGTAACAATAGTAACAACGAACGGAAGAAGAGAGGAGAAAAGGCGTCCGTGATTTCGTCTGAAGTTAAATAAACGTGTCTTTGTACAGAATGCGGTCACAGTGAATTTACAAATATTAACTATTTTATAATTAACTAAAACTAAACGCACGCAACTTAAAGCTAAGACGCACGCATCACACGACGTCCCTGCGAGATCCCTCGTCGTCCCACGGTGCCCCGGGGGGTCTAGTAGTTTACTTATCAACTAATTTGTCCCTACAGTCCAGTTTAGATGGTGAAATAAAAAATGGGAAGAAGTTTTCACGATCTAAACTGAACTGTAGGTTGCGTAGTTCTTAGCTTGATATCGTTTGACAAACTTCAATGTTTGTGAAACGATATCAATTACCAGGTCTCACCACGAGGAGGTGACTACGCGCGAGACCCGTCCCGGGCCCTAATCCCATCCACCCACCATTACAAACAAGCAACTCGGCATTCAACTTAATGAAAGACAG
>KQ435922.1:4015834-4029174 GCA_001276565.1 Melipona quadrifasciata | reverse complement strand
CATGTAATAATAATTAAATAATTTGGAATTTTATTTTTAAGAATGATATGTATGTGTTTATTTCTTCAATTGTTTATACAGGAAATACGTTAATAACAAAATTAAGATTTTTTGGTAAATGTTATAACATAACAATCTGCCATGGCTTGGTTTCTTCTGGATTATTTCATTTAATTAATTTAATCTATATTCAAACAAATAGTTGATAAATCTATACAAATTTATTAATTTATTATATCAGAATATATATTATATTCATAGAATGCAATAGAGTAGAACACACATTATATTCATAGAATATTTTAATATGTTTGATACAATATGAATGTTCTAATATTTGAATATTTTAATACAAATCGACACTCAGTATCTTACGACTATAAATATAAACATAATTGTAACAATATTTGCTGTGTTTACTGAAACGTCAATAGCTGACAGTTGTTATAACCGATCACGTAAGAAAAAATTAGAGAAACGAAGAGACGCTTGTTCGAAGGTGACCGGCGATTAACATAATGCTTATAATAAACGAAATCATCGGTATCGGGTGACTAGTTGAAGTTTGTAGTTAAAGGTCTGTGTAACACGAAGGTGAAATTATATCGTCAAAGTGATAATAAAGTTTATTTTAAATATTAATTTCCGTTATTAGGTTCTAAGACACATTTCCATACACCAGCCAAATCCCAGGTATATTCAAAATATTTGTAAGTATGGCAATTTGAAGTGTTTGAAAATTTACACTCTAATGCTACCAATCTTTCTAAAAAAAGATACAACTAGACTGCGTATTCTCGTGCAAATTCGTACAATATATGAGAAACGAACGGATCAAAGAAATTGTTACGTGCGTTCTGCGCAATTTTCCAAATTTTGCTTCAATCTAGTTGTCATCTTGATCGAATTTTAAAATTTCTGTCCGGAAAGTTAATAAATTGAACGGTGATTTGAATAATTCTGTGAATTGCTCGACGAGAGTGGATTTTGAAAACTTGAGAGTATATTTAGATAGTAATTGTTATTATAAAGACTGTACGGCAGTATGTACTGTTATGAAAAGGCAAAAATTATGTTGCTCCGTGTGTGTTACCGACGGCACGTGATTGAAATGCAAATGACGACGTCCGACGATCGAATCAAAAAAAAAAAAAAAAAAAAATTCAAAATAAACGATACAATTGTACTTTCGGATTACTAAAAACGTGTTGATGTTTCAGCTGATTGCGCAGGCCAAGAAAACGTGCCAGACGGTGATTTATCGAGTATAAAAATGGATTGGAAACAAACAATACAATTGATCACATTCTTCTTTAAACAACAGACATGCAAGTCTCCAGGTCTGTGTTATGAATTGACTAAGCAAACCGACTCGAAATTAATCTTTAAATTAATTTTCGAGAATGATACAACAACGCATATCCTGGATTTAATAGGGAAAATAAAATGGCCACCAACGTGCATCAGAAACTTTGAAACGATGCAGGTAAAATTGAAGAAAAAATTCTATTTAACACGTTGACCGTCAGTTTATGAAGTTTGTACGTTTCATTTATGCCAATGTTTAATTTTTATAAAATACAAAGTGCAACGAACTTCTCGCTCCACAGTATCCACAGTGTCAATTCAAAATTTTGATATTATTCCTATGTCATTCCATTTTACGTTGTATTATTATAACATATGTGAAATGTAAAATATATCATGATACAATGTTAGACATTACACAAGATTGAATCAATAAATTTTAATTATCACATTACGTTGTAACATGATAAATTACTACATTGTAATATACACAAAATGTAATTTGTCATTGATGCAAAATTATTAATTCAAAATGATGACAATCAGTTTGTTTTGATAAAATAAATTGTTCGTTATAGTTTTGAAACATTTCATTTGTGATTGGTCAATGTGTGTCAATATCAAGATTCATCATCAATTGTCAATTAATTTTTATTTATCTTTGCGCAATACAGGTGGACTTCACGTTTTTAAAGCAGGAGAAAATGCCATGGATTAACTACGGCATTCAAATGATAATGAGGGAGACCTCCACTGCTCGATTATTCAGAGAATACGAAGTAGTTGCGAACATACTACTTTCGAATCTAGTTCATCTGTTAGTCCTTCGTGCGAAAGATTTCTTACAAATTATAACTCCTGGCAGGCACGTAATAGTCAAACTGAATGACATAGGTGAATATCGTTTTTTCTCTCTTTTCGTCAATAAGATCAGTTCGCTGACTGGTAAATTTGAAAAATATAAAAACTTGATGAAGTGATCCTTGCGTCCTTCATTTGTTATTTAAATCACTTTCTTTTCACATTCATATTCATATGATATATCTCCGATTATCTCTATGATTAATTCGAAATATCTTTTCTAACAACTTTCGTCGTTCAATATAATTTCTTCACGCGTGCAACTTCCAATCTGAATGTTATTTCTTTCTACTCTTAAATTAATTTGATTAATATGCAAGTCCAATATTCACGACTATTTCTGCAGCGATAAATTTTTTATATTTATATTAAATTTACCACATCACGATGCAAACGATAATGTTTAATGACATTAATTAAAAATGAGTTTAGACATGCTCCTAGGGAAGGATTTGTCGCGATCGTACACCCCTGTCCCACCGTGCCTTCATCCCGACTACATGCCGCCAAACTACACAAGCAATTGCCAATGTCTCATAATCAAGAAATATCCAAATGGTGCTATTAGTCCGTCCATAACAACTCTTCAGGTGGGCCAAACCCTACTCTTGAGTGGCGTTGTAGGTACCTTCGCAATAGAAAAGTACGATCGTTATTCTGTCATTCACATGGTTGCTGCTGGCACAGGTTTAACACCGATGCTTGGTATCATTCAACGAAGTTTGTCCAAACGCAGCGTGTTAGTATTCCTTTACCATTTTCTCAAGTATCGATCTTTTCAACACATCTAGAGAATATGTTAGAATTTGATCGTTTGTCTATCGATTTTTCCGGATTTTGTTACATTGCAATTCGTTTCTCACGCTACTGTGTCAAAAATCTGAACTTTTCATTTGGCACTGGCCATGACCATTTCCCCTTCTGGAATTTTGAATTATTACATGTACTTTCGCAGAGATCCGTTACGTTTTAAATTTAAGTTTAAATTAGCGTTAGTTCTTGTTTCTTGTGTATGAATCGCGAATTTACATCTCATCTAGAGAAAGTTTCCAAGTAACTTCTTATCTGGTATTTCATGTAATCCCGCAGGAAGACTATAAATTTACTTCACTTCAACAAAAACGAACAAAATATGTTCTACGAGGACCAATTGGAGAAAGTTTCAGGAAAGAAGTGAGTAGCATCCAGTCGTCTCTCTGAATTTGCAACGTGATAATTTCACGATTTAATTTCAGATTAAAAGTCACGCATATACTTTCACAACCCAGAGACACGTGGACAGGCATACGCGGTGTGGTGTCTTACGAATTATTGGAAGAATTAGTTGGAAAATGTAAACCCGATGAATGTGTTTTCACGTGCGGGCCTCTGCCATTCATGCGGGCTACAAGAATGTAAGAATGAGACGAAGACTCCAACTTTAAACTCTAAAATTCGAGTTGTGAACTCTGATCTTTGAAGCCTGAGAGTTTTAAGTTCGATCCTAATGTTCCAACTTTGCAGTCTGACTGCAATTTCAAATTAATCTAAATCTCCAACTGGACTCCAATTGCAATTATAAATCCTGATCTTCAACTCTGAACTCCAGAGCTAACTCTAAGTTTCAACTCTAACTATGATTTAGAGCTAACTCTAGTTTTTGATTTTAATCTTTAGTTTGTAACCTTCTATTTTTTTTTCTTTTTTTGATATATTTCAATTAATGGCACACGTATTTTTCAGGCACCTTCGAGAACAGCTCGAGTGGACGCACAATCAAATGTACGAGTTCGAAGGTTAGCCATGCTCGTTGAAAGTGCGCTCCCTCTCTCTTTTAATACGGAACGTTGGAACAACGGCGTACAAACCTGTTATTAATTTTTCCTAAATTCAGACACGAACGATCATGGCTGAGTAACTGTTATTTAGCCACGAACTGCGTAGAGACGAGCTGAATTAAATCAGTCGATGTATAGATTTAATGACATTCAACTTTAATCACTGGACCGCGAATTTTTATGTAAATTTAGATCTTAAAAACCCGACGATAATCGAAAAGTAAAATAAAAACAGAAAAGAGAAGAAGAAATGGAGATTTCCAAATTTTCTACAAATGCGTAAAAATTCACAGTCTACCGTTTTTCTACTCTGTACAGAAAAACAATTGCTGAACTGATGCATTGATCGAGACGTATGCGAGATTGAACGTCTCGCGCTTGTTGTTTAAACGTGTCAAGAGCGTGTATACACTCAAGACGATGAACGTTTATCTGAACGTTGGCTGTCAGAATTTTGATTTTTTCAGTCGACGTCATTCTGAGTGTTGCGACGCGAAATGTTCCAATTTCTTTCCAAACGCGAGACAACCGATATTCGAAATTCAGGATTGAGATCTCATCTCAGTGTACAATACTGTGGATTTTTATGCATTTGTAGAAGACTTGAAGGTACGTAAAAACGTATAAATTAATGATTTTTATATCTAAACATTGTCTTTAGAAAACACCGAAATTAAAATCTAAAGTCTATTATTATTATTATCATTATCATTGTTATCGGTCAGGAAGCTCTTATTTAAATTCCACCTCTGCCTCAATCTACACATCGTTAGATATTGAAGATCATTAGGTCTCAAAATTGAACTGTCGAAAGTAGAGTATTTAGAGGATAAAGCAAGCTTCTTTTCGCCTGTTTAAAAGAATCTTCATAGAAATCTGCTTTATCGACGAACATCTCGCGTTTCTAGACGGAACAATTGAAGAGAGAAAACGTACAGGGTTTTCGAAGAGAAACCCTTTTGGATACTTTTACTCCCATTTCCGCCCAGTCTCGGTATCGCGCGTGCGAGTTCTCCTCGGGGAATTCGATTCCCCCCGTAACATTTACTATTTTACTCAATTTCTAGCGACAGATGTTTTTATTCCTATTGTTTTTAATATTTCGCAATTGGCAATTATTCTTGGCGCTTCTTCGCAACAACTCGTTTATTGATTCATGACCGAAGCGATTTGTAAATACATTTTCATTCTGTACATATGTGTTTCGTTACGTTGTTTCACTTTTACTGTCTTCCAAGAGCTGGCAAACGATTCGGAATTAATTAAATTAATTTGGAAGAGCATCGGATCGAAAGTTAATTTAAATCCTTCACCAGATTTTCACGTCTTACTTTTTCGAAATTCATTCGGCTTGACAACCTCGAGTGCAACGCACTGTAAAGAGCAAAAAAACACCTGTATATTTGTACTTATCGTTAGTATCATCGTGTTAGGCGCGCACACACTTTGTATCATGTATCTACAAATTTCGACGAAAAACAGAAGAAAAAAACAAAAAAAACAAAAAAAAAAAAAGAAACAATAGGAGTAAGGGTGACATATGAAAGTCTTTGGATTCTACGGGACGAGTGTCCGTGTAAATTATGCGATTCGCGTGGACAAATTATTTTTACAAAACGTCGCCTTTTTAATCCATCATCCAGAGAGTTGCATTTTGAACGATTTATCCGGAAACATTCGCAAGTATTGTATTTTCGGACGCAGGCCAATTCGAAACGATCATGGTGCTATTTATCAAGCGGCAACTGTAATTGCAACGTCAGAAATTCACAACGTGAGCTTTTATCAGATTGCGGATTTTTATGCGGAAATTTTTTTGACCATATAAATAAGAAGGTAGAATCTCGATGAAAGAGCGTTTTATAGAAAGCACTACGCTTTGAGTTGTACATATTATTTTATGTTTCATATGCAGATACGGATATCTCTATAGTTTATACATATATATATATTTTTTTTCTGTGAAATTTTTCATTTTAGAATTTGCTAGAAAATGCATAGAAATCCACAATCTAATGTAAATTGTGGGGTCTCTGGATATCAAATTCAGACCAAACGTGGAACGTTTCTTAGTTTTGGTGAAGCAATTCGAGAGTTTTGGAAATGAAACACGTGCCAAACGGAGGCCTCAGAATCATTGTCAACAACACGACCTAATCTTCTAATCAGAGAGATGTTTTAAAAGGTTCCATGGTTCTTCGATTTTTCATTAAAAAAAAGAGAACTCTCCATAATATGTTGAAAAGAAGAAAACAACGTCTGGAGAATATCTGGATTTGTTTGTATTTTTATCGATCGAGCATGGAGTGTGTTTGACTGGAAGTTGGCTGTGTTTGGAGAAGAAAAGTATATCTTTAACCGAGTTATGCAGAAATCTACCAACCCTCAAAATGACAAAGAAGTTAATTAAACACACAGTATCAAGACTCCCATAATTCTCCTTAATTTGCCAAAAACTTGTACATTGTACAATAATTATTAAAGCTCTATAGGTCTACAGTTTTCTATGCTTGCTCGCTACTAAATAAGCGATTAAGAAGTAAAAAATAGGAGAAACAGAAACGAAGTCCCTTTCTATTCTTAAATAAAAACTATTGGGTTGTTCGGGAAGTTCGTGCCGATTTCGAAGGAAAATTGAAATGCAGGAGATTTAAATTTTGGTATACATTCGTTAGATATTAAATTTAATTTATATTAAATCGGCACGAACTTTCCGGACAACCCAATAGATTCACTAATCAATTTCAGAGAGTTTCATTGAGAGTTGGTAGCTTTTCGCGTAAGCTAGGCCCGTCTAGTAGAAATATCCCGTGGTTGTTGAACGACACGGGTAGTTTTATTCAATATATTTATATATATTCGAGTATGGACCACTTTCTGCATTTACATACATGTTAAATACGCCTATGTGTATGTATATGTGTGTACATAGTTGTTACCAGAAATAAATGAATATTTGATGGCCCCCTTATCCTCTCGTCGTCTTTCGCCTCTGCTTTTATCTTTCGAAACTTCTCTGGCAGACGAAACGAAGGAGTATCTCGTTCTTTTATCTGAGAAAGTTCCGCGACAGTTCTTGGCACTTTTATTTCAAAACCGAACTGAGTTGCCAGTGTTTTCTTTTTTCTTTTTTGGCAACGCGAAGGATCCGAAGTGTGAAGGGTAGACTCACTTCTTGATTCTCGTTGTACGTGTTTGACAAATTACGACTAAAGAAACGAATTAACTAAGAAAATAAGTAAGAAATAAACTTGAAAGGGACGAATTGAAGATTAAATTTCTCATTTTGAATTCAACGGGATACTTGGTAAATGAAGAATTTACTCACGTTACTGGCATTGGAGTTTAACGTGATAATTAGAACGTGAAATGTTAATTGGAACTTAACGAACAGACGACGTTTATGAGAAGAATTTACGTTCGAAAATTACTAATTTTCATTTTCACCGATGTAATTTTGAATTTTCTATGAATTGCACGTATCTTCGTACAGTGTGAATTTTACAACACTCTGGAAACTGTAAATCCCACGCTATTAATAAGCATTTTTGCATGTGAACTTTCTTCGATCTCCCAATTATCTCAAGCAAACTAGCAATAATCCTACTAATTTCACAGCTTTCGCGGAGCTTGGATATCAGTTGTTTAATTTTCCGAGTTATAATCGATATCACCACCATGAATTCGACTAATTACTCGCAAACGCGCCATTTCTATGTAATTTGCGTCTCACAAAAATAAATTAACCGACATTTATTCGCCAGAAAGGATCGAAACTTTTACATTATTTGAAAGAAGAGGAAACGAATTTTAGCGCGAAAATCAGCAATTTAATGCTTTTGAACTTTCTTCAAGCAGCATCGTTGAATTACAGACTATAACGATTTCCACCAGATTGGAAAAATTTGGGAAAAGATACAAAAGTACTTTGTACTCTCCATAATTAGGATTAGTAACAAAATTAAATTAAATTAAATTAAAAGTTCCAAAATTAAATAAGTTAGAATCTTCAGTCATTGTGATCCCTAATGTCCAGTTGAATGGTACCAGTTAAGAATTAATTAACTGGCAACTTCGACACTCAATGACTTTTTCCTCCAAGACTGATTGATCAAATCTTTGAAAGGAACAAATGTGCTTGGCAGGCAACGAAAATCTTTCTGGTCGATATCTTCCCAAGGTCAGGGGCTCTGGAAGCCAAAAATCAACCGCGACACATTTTCCCTGGCCAGAAAGATTACGTCACGTTGCAGGGAAAAATTTCACACGATCAATATAACGCACACTGTCTATTCCACGCGAGGTATGTTGAAAATTATAATTAAAACTCTACGAGACACGAGAGAGGGTTTAGGAAAATTCGAAATCGATCTTTCGGCTCTCCATAGCGCTTTGGACTGTCATATACTCTGGTGTATAATTCTTGTATATAAAACATTGAATGATAATATTTTAACACATCAAAATTTTACATTATAATACATTGTATGATATATAATGTAATAATATTTTAATCTTCTCGAATGATACTTGAACCAAATGGGACATCTGAATTCCCAATCTGATGCTCAAAGGGGTTGTAAAGTACTTTCTGTGTGTTATCGCGATTATTTTTGTAATTATCACTGTGAAAAATTTGTGAATCTTTCCTTCCCACAATGTTGTTGGATTGCACACGATTTTAAGTAATTTACGCTCGTCTTGAAGCTTTCTTTTCAAAGATGTTTTCACATCGTTTCGAAGAGGGTAAAAATTCGAATATGAACACTGCAAAAAAATTTTTTCCCACAAGTTGAATGTTCCATAAAAATTTCCAAATTTTTCTCAAATTATATAATATAAAGCAATCACGGCCTCGAAGACTGACGGTTTCCCCTTTCACAAAAATCATTTAAAATTTTACGCCGTACGATTCACTTTCACGAAGTCGTCGGGAAATTTGAAATTTCCTCGCCGAGCGTAGCTGCTTAAGTATGTAAGCTTACTTGAAACGAGAAACGGGGCAAATTTACGAGGCTCGATTGTCGAAATGAAGGGTGAATTCGAGGAGCGGCAAACGGAGAGGCGAGATAACGTAACTAAAATAATGGAAGGATCTTGTGTACCTTGTGTAACTTAATCGGCTGAGACCTGACGAGGATAACGTAATTATTAACAGGACGGTTAACGGAAAGTGACAGACTAAAAGGCCTATTAAACTCGGTTTTAGAATTATGCCGCATCGTGGAGGCGTACCCGGATCCAACGCCACGGAAAATCAAAATACAGATCTTTTTCAACAATTCCTCGCGCCTTTCGCAATTAAAATTGTAAGTCCAGTTGGAAAAATAATTTGACGAAGTTTCCACTCTGAGAGAGTAGAAAATGACATTTCTTCTTACTGTTCTCATAAAACGAAGGTTTCGCCAATAAAGTATTTCACAGCGTGTGCTATAGATTTCTAGACTTTGTCCCACTAATGTCGCTAAATTCTGGCGTTAACTTTACTAAGCTAACATTACTCCAATATTCCTAAACTTCAACAGAATTCTAGCTGTGAAAGAAAATTCGATATTCTCGAAGAATTTTCGAACAGACCAAACCGAGAAAGTTTAAAATGTGGTGAAATGATCCACAATTTTATTAAACATGTTTACGTGTATTTAACAAGAATAATGAACAAAGAGTCCAAGAGTTGTCAATATCACCTATATTTTTGAACTTTCTTTCCTCTCCGCGACCGTGTTGCTATTTTTAAACGACTGACAAAACATTGCCAGCTTCAAATGTAAATTATTACTTTTAAATACGAAGCGAGCATGTTCGAGCAGAAACTGAAGTATCGGAGATGTGTTTGGTATTAAGCGATCGGCTGCAGCTGAAATTCGCCCTGGTTGCGGTTTTATCCGATAAGAGAGCGAGAGCACGTTCAGGAGCAAAAGCAGGTTCAAAAGTTCCCTCGGAACATCAAACGGCCTCATCAACCTTCCCTAGAACCGATCGAAACTTGGCGAAATTTTGTATCCACCTTTCGATCAAGCAAAAAGGAAAACAAGCGCGTAGAAAATACATCGTGCGCGCTTCCGATCGATTTCTGGCTACGTGCCGATTCCGGTGTCTCGCATCGACGTTCGCAAATCGTTGATAAACGGGCGCAAAGTTTTTTTTCTTTTTCAAAGCGACGCGACAGAAACGAAAGAGAGAAAATTCCGGCGAACTCTGAATGTTAATAAAAAATTTAGTTCTTATTTTGATGCTTTTTCGGATGCTGAATTTCATTATTTTTTTTTTCTTTTTTTTCGACGTAATTCTGTTTGACGAGAGTAATTTGTCAAAAAACATTTGATTTCAGGACTGTGCAGGAGTTTTTATCTAAAAAAAAAAAATATTGTTTCGCTTCGCTTATTGTGAGAGTTTTCACCGTTGAAATACACCAATCGGAAATAAAAAAAACAATACATGGATAAACATTAAAATCAACGTGTTACACATTGAAATTGAACGATGTTATTTTCGTGCGTGTAATTCTTCGAATATTTTACTACGATCCAATTATTCGATCTGCAACTGTAAATTACAGTTTTATAAATTGTCTAATTTTCCGAAATAATTTTTTCACAAAATATCACAATTGCAAATTGTTGAGAAATATATGTACCATTTTACTGACACTAATGAAATAAATACGTGAGTGAGAATTACAAGAAGAATGGACAATTTTTCCAATTTTTCCACACGGAGAGAACTTTGAAACAACGAATCTGCAAGATTAACAACTGTGGTTTTAGCTGGTTTGTTTCTCCGTTTCGCATCCATCATCCAAACAATAACCAACCTGTGTTACCCACCGAGAAGAGTAATTAAAGCTAAAGTGGAACTTACAACTCGGTGCAAATTCCACGGTGATGAAACTTACGTATGCGAAACTAAAGAAATTATTAAAAAAAGAAAACATTCGTCTTCGAACAATTTCCAAACTTAAACGACCCTGGATTCTGAAGTAACAAATCAAACGTCAAAAATCTCTCGAGTTCCTCGAGTTGCACTATTCGTCCCGCGTTTCCTATTTGCGGGAAATTTCTTAACAATTGAGATATTAGATATTAAAACTGTACGAAATGGCTCGTTACTCTCTGTTTTGTATTTCATCTCCGTCGTTGAGAAATCAGCGCGCGACGTTTTTTTATACTTTCAACAAGTTGACAACTCGTTTAATAATTAAGAACCTTTATAGTAATCTTTATCAACGTGAAATCTGTACAAAATCGATTTAATACGTTTTTGAATAAATAAAGAATCACCGCGTGCAATGATTTAATGTTAATTTTAATGTATATCTCGTTCACACAGCACTAAACAGAGGGAAGGGACAAAAATTCTTGTAAAGTCACGTCGTCAAAGCAGATGAAAAAATGTTTCAATAAAAACATTCATTTGAATTTTAATATCACATAACGATTTATAAACACAATTGAACACTGATGCCAATAAATTCAACGTTACACGTTTTATCGCGTGATATTTTGCATCCTGAGCAAATATTTTACACGCTCGTTGTTTAATTCAAGCGTAAATAATTTAAAGAAACATCGGATCAACGTTTAAAAATTTTTCAAACAAACTCCGAAAAGGTTTTATTTTTGTAAATATTTCAAAACCTAACATTGTCGAACCGTTAGGAACCGCAAAGTCGTTGCCCGAGCTGCACGAGTTAACTCAAAATCGAAACCCATCGACGGGGTTCACCATCGAGGAATCCCCTAGATTTCATAAATTTCGTCCGAATTCAGGCGTTTAATCGAGCGAGAAAGAGCCGGAGAGAAAACGACGGCGAGGAGAGCGCACGCTGAAAGGAAATTCTCGGCCCGGAACGGCCGGGAGGAGGAACGTTAAAAGCGGGATTTCCTCGAAAAACCGCTGCAAGGATCGATGGGATTTCTATCCCGTGATAGAAAACGGGTAGAAAGGAAGCCGCGTGGCGCATAATGGCCACGGATTTTTCCGAACGGACGATACGCGGCCGTGTACTTTTCCTTGTGCGAAACTTTTCTTTGTTCCCACCCCCGCTGCAAGGGCATTGCATCGTCGAACCGCTATCGTTTCGTTCGACGAACGGTGCTTGCCTCGTTGAAAATTGTGACTTTCCACGATACACCGGCGACTTTTCTCTCGGCGAAACCCCCCATCCTCCGTGAAGTCGTGCCTTGAATTATCTGCGACTAGATTCGTGGACTGGGAGATATTGTTTTCTCGAATTTAACCGAGAGAAGTAAAACACGGTAGATACGTGAAAATACGAAGAATTCACAATTTATAATTTTTTCGATGGAATTTATCGACTCAAAGTTCGAAGGAAAGTTTTATTTTGTCACTGAAAGTGAATTTTAGCGGGGGTAACCCAGAAAATCGGGCCTCAGGTGCAACGCTAATGCAACGAAAATTAGCGATTGGTTGATGTGAGTCACGTGATTCGTGAGGGGGCGTGGGCTAGACGTCGAGTAGGAGTGGCGTTGTCTGGTACTGAGCGATCGCGCCTGTAATTTGTTTTCTATCCAATCAAATGTTTGCATATCAATAAAATAAAATTTTATGGCAAAAAAATCGTCAGACCAGTTGCTTCTGGGCCTTTCAGTGAAACGAATCGTACTGGAGTACAAGTGCAGTTTTTTGATTAACTATATCGTCTCTGAAGTGAAATTTTAGTGATGATTACAAAATCCCCTGTGAGATCGTGTCTTGAATTATCTGCGACTAGATTCATGGATTCGGAGATATTGTTTTCTCGAATTTAATCGAGGAGAAGTAAGACAGAATAGATCGCGAAGGTAAGAGGAATTCTGTGATACGATGCAAAATTTCCAATACTTGATGCAACAGAGCAACTGTACGGGTGATATTGGAAATTCTCTTGCTTGTGCATCATGTACAAATTGGTAGAATTTTCAATCTAAAGTTGAAGAGAAGCGCTGGCAATTGTTACATTTCCCTCTAACATGCAGCTACTTCAACCCTTATTTTGAACTTTCCCTAAAAAACGTAAAACATCTCACAGCAATAAACTTTAATTAAATCGCGGGTCTTTGTGAAGTTACGCGAAATTTAAAATAGCTTCTGCGATATTTAACTTTTCGCGAACCGTATTGCTATCTTTTCCAACTCAAAAAAAAAAAAGAAAAAATTGGCAGTATTATTAAGCTTTCGAATTGAAAAATCCAAAAATGATACTCGAGAAGAGCAAATTTATCCAACAAAGGAGGTTGATCGATGGAAGAAAACGGAGAAGCACGATGGAGGGCGTTCATCGTCGAGATTTGGCATCGATATCGTTTTCTTCGAGTGTGCAATTAATCGTTCTCGAAAAGGGGGGGGGGGGGG
>KQ435922.1:4001239-4013994 GCA_001276565.1 Melipona quadrifasciata | reverse complement strand
CCATTTTCAGAGAACAGAAACTGTGCTTAGTACCAGTTTGATTTTTATCGATCTACCGATTCGTCTAATCAAGGGATGTTAAAGCTTGTACTTCACCTGCACAAGTGCAAATTTTAAAATTATCGATTGTCCATTTTTTACATCGAAAGCGTCTTCCCCCCCCCCCATTATTCTATTCATATGGGAAATTAATAACTCTTTGAGTTTAATACTGAATGAGGAATAATTTCGTCTTTAAATATCCATCATATATTCAATATATTGTACCGAATGAAGTAAATCAATATTTGACAAGTAAACCAATTATTTTATTATTAACGCAATATTATTTGTGCAATACGTTACTAAGGACCAACTCGCAAAATCCTGTTAACTCCGATTAACCAAAACCTCAAAATCCGTATCGCAAATTAACTTTTTCACGAGGCAATAAAAAGTTGACAACATTTCATCCTCAAAACAGCAATTCATCCACCGAAAACGACCTAACCTAAACCTAAACCTAAACCTAACCTAACTCTCTACTCGAAATCTCAAAGGAACGATCAATTAACCAAAACTATCCCGAAATCCATGTCGTAAATCAATAATTTTCTTAGGAGGGTTGAAAACATTCCAAAGTTCTACCGATTGCATCCCTTTACTCGCGATCCGAAGGAAATCAATTGACGAAAACTACCTCGAAATCTATGTCGCAGAGCAACAAAATTTTGCCTCTCACGAGGGTTAAAAATTTACATCCCAAAATTCCACCGATCGTCTCAAAACGATTCGTTCCTCGCAATCTCGAGGGAACGACCACAAGGCGTCGCCGTGCCTTTCTCTTAATTACTTCACGCACAAATTTAAAGCCACGATCAAGCCAGAGAGTGTCTCCTCTGCGTCCTTTTCCCTCGAATCCACCCCCGCGATCGCGTCTAATCCCACGCAGCATTGAATACGTTCAACAGAACAGGATGGCCGACTCTCCAGAAGAAGTGTGTGTGTGTGTGTGTGTGTGTGTGAGAGAGAGAGAGGGGTTGGCGGTGAAATACGAGAGAATCGCGCGTGCACGCCGGTGCGAGAGGCTGAAAGAGCGGGACGTCGACGACGAACGAACGAAGGGGCGGAAAGGACAGGGATGCTGTGGGCAGAGAGCGGTTTCAGTCGCGCGACGGCTTTCGCCCCGGCCAGTCGATCGAGCTCCTCTCCAACGGAAGAGCCACCTCGCGCCCCTCACGCCATGAGATCGTCGACGGATCCAAACCGCGGTTTCTCCTCGTGTTCGTCGCCGACAACGACGACGATGTGATGGTGATCCGATCCCCTCCCTCTCGAGTGCGTGCTCGCTAATCTGGTTGGTGTTGGCCAAATTTTCATTTAACACTTCGCTTCCAATTTCTCCTTCTTTCTTTCTTTATGCTCGAGATTGTGCATCTTCTGAGAACGTTCGAACGTCCGTTTCGTTCGAGGATAAGAACGAGAGCGTAGCGAAGGGTGTTCGGGTCGGAGGGTGACGTTGATTAGCGGAAGCTGATCCGGGGAAAGGGAGAGATCGAAAAGAAATTGCAAGAGACGCGCAGTCGATCCGCTTCGGAGATATTCTCGATCATATTCACTTTCATTTTAATTTGATCTTGATCAATTCTTTTCTTAGCCATTAAAATTTGCGGAACGACGAAGATTTTCGTCTCGATTTTTTTAATTTGATATTTTTGCAATTTTTTCCCTTTTTGCAACGGAGTGTTTCGCGAGTCTTCGTCCTTCGATATTTCCATCGAGTACGAATGACAAGCTGATCTGGAATCTGACGGATTCAAAAAGAATGCATCTTTTAGTTCGGAGGATGGACGATTTTCTAGCGTGACGGAAAGTTTTTTTTTTTTTTTTTTTTGACTGGGCGAAGCGTGTTCAATAACCATAGTGAGCTTTCGATAACTATGAATTTTTGATGACTCGGATGATATTCTGGCGTTGCGTGAAATTACGAAATATAGCGTCTGTCTCTCGTTTGGCGTTGTTTGAGATTCTCTCGCGAGTGTTTGAAACACTCACAAACAATTATACGTGTGCTACGTCGAGGAATTATTTCGAAATTATTAATAATGGGACGAGTGAGCTGCGGATTTCTATAAATTTGCTGGAAATTTACTGAAAATTCGTACGAAAATTACAAGATAATTAATCAATCAATGCACAATATGTTTTAAAATAAATGTTGAAAATGGCCGCAATAATCAGGTTTATTGAATACAACGAAAAGTAAATAAATTTCAAGTGACTTTTCCAAACATCACGTAACTTCTGTACAGATTTCGAAACATGATCAATACAATATCAACGCTCGAGCCTCGTCACAATGTTAATAAAAATATAAAAATAGTTTTATGCAACGCACACGGTATGTTCGTGGAAAGCTCCTACAAGTGTTCGAATACCTCTTGTCTTCGACTTGTGCAGTATATATCGAATGCGGTGTTATTTTAGTAGTCTTCCATAACGAGATATACTTATTCTCGGATAGTTTGTTTCATATTATAGTAATGACGTTACGCGTACAACGCGATGCACCAGCTTGACATTCACCCTTTAATATCCTTCTGCAATGTGTGACACTGGCATATAATCCCTTTAATTCGATAGCTCGAGGCTTCTCTTGCTGAACGTACAGTGGATAAAGCTCGATGCTTTTTGTCATTTGTTATACTTTACTGAAGAATCACAACGACGAGATTAGAATGATTTTTTTCGTAATTCATTTCTTTACAATTCGAGGAGCGAAATTAACACGATCTTATTTCTGTTGTACATTCAAAATTATATTTTCTATATTTTTTAATTCTATTTCTTAAATTATGTCCTTTTTATTAGATTCGCAAGATTCATAATTATCGTTCCATTTAATGGTCCTTGACAGGTTGACATTTTCGACAAATTTTACACGATGTGATATATGCTATAACTATAGTTTTATATTTTTCGAAATAACATTGTATTTACATTTGCACTTTTCAGCCGACAATGTCATTCCGAATCTTTCATTTCATGGGCCAATAACTCAAATACGGTAAACTCGGCAACCGTTTGAGAGATTGTACATAGAAACAAATATTTACTTGACAGCCGGACATATCTCTGGAATTTCAAGGGGAATTTGCTCGCTCCGATTGTTACTTAAGTAGTCGTCATTTGTGAATCTTTGTGAGCACATAACACGACAATCTCTCGACATATCTGGAGGAATTTCGCAGAAAATTTTGCAAACTATTATTTAAACAATGGTCGCTAAAGCGAAAAAGATCACCGTTCGGAAGTAACAATGATTCGAGCAAACCTCAAACACCTAAATCACACGTCCATTGTTCAACGATAGCCAACGTGGCAAGGGGTTGCAACCACCTGTGCCCACGAACTTAACCTCTCGCAACAGGGACCTAACTGCGTGGGTGGATAAACCGACGAAGGTTGCCACTCACCCTTACCTTCTCCAAGGATTTCTTCGCTACTACCTCTCCCTCTATCTCTCTCTCTCTCCCTCTCTCTACAATCCAGCTGTGAGCGAGAAATTGAATCGCCGGATGAAACTCGTCGCGGGTCAAGGCTGACTCCCGGCGTTTCCAAGCACGTTCAAACGCCTTTCGAGGCTCTCGAGGCTGGCGCGCAATTGGGGACATTGACGCGGACGACGTGGCCCGTGTCTCGCGCGACAGGATGAATTTCACGGGAATCGAGGAGAGGGAGCGTCGTTTCCCGGCGAATTAATCGGCGACGAGGTAACAGCAATCGAGCGGAGCGATCAGCTCCGGGGGAATTCTTCGTCGAGCGGACGCAGAGCGCGGGTCAAGGGCAGAGAGAGAGCAGCTTCGAACGTAACGCCCTTGCGAAACGAGAAACGCAATGCCACGCCGTGCGCGCCATTGTTCTTTGCGATTTATTCCCTCTGCCCTCGGAATTTTTTCTTCTTTCTTTTTTGAGCCCTTCTCTCTTTACCTTCGAAAAACGGTGAACTCGAGGAAGCTCTCTCTCTCTCTCCTTTGGGAGAACCGTGCTTCTCCGTTTCGTTTGAATTCCTTTTTCTGATTTTCGTAAATTAAATATGCGCACACCCGGGAAGTATTTGACCACCCGAATAGAATAATTCACGTCCGATGTTTCTATCGTCGGTTACAATATTCGTACGAGTACAGGGAATGCATGTACGTTCACAGTGGGAAAAAGTTACATTTGGAGAAAGTTCCAATTTTTTTACGTGTCGCTTATAAAATGAGGATGATTGTGACGTTTACGAGTGACAGTGTAATTTGATTCGACAGAATACGTTGCATTCTTTTACGTCACTTTCGTTTCGAACGAAAGATTTTGGAAAACCAAGATTTTGTCTTTTTTTGACAAGTTTGAATTTGATTTGATTCCTTTGATTTTGCGTGTCAACGAGTGTGCTACATTTGTAATTCTTGGAACTTGGATGGATATTTCGATAAAATTACTGACTAAATTACATTGCACGATGGAAAATCGTAAGATTTGGTTCTCTTAATTTTTCGTAGATCAATATTTCTTCGCTTATTTTTTTTTTTTTGTTGAAATTTTAATATCTTTGCTAAATTATAGAATTACATTCCAAATTGTTGTACCGAGTTGCTGTATATTCTATCGTTTCTCCTGTCGCTTTTACACGACGGAAATTCGTAAAGAGTAGTGGAAAATCAGGTTTCTAGTTGGATCTAGTGACACGTTTGGAATTCCTTTTCGATTTTGTTTGATTGCTTTTATAATCGTTCGTTTATAATACGATTTAATTCCAATATCATTTGATGTGAATTTATAATCATCGTATTGCATTCATAATGGTATTGCATAAACTAAAAAATTTAAATACCAGTAAACGAGGAGCCTTAAAAACTCGTTCATTTTTAATTTATCAATCTATATGTCATCAGAAACTTCCTAACTGAACTAAAAACTAGTTTAAAATTCAATCTGGCATCAAAATTTTTAAACTGAAATTAAGTCCATCTTAACTGATCAAATTAATCCACAATAAATCGATATCAGAAATTTCGAGATTTTTCAAAGTTAGACACTATTTAGAAAAAAAGAAGGGAAGAGAAAACATTGATTCTAAATTACCGAAATTAATATCGTCACGAAAATGAACGAAGGAACGAACGAACGAGTACGAAACGAGTAAAAGTCAGAAGTGAAATTCATCGCTGGCAATTCGTCACACAATTTTCGAGAAGAAATTTAAAATCGTGCACAATCCATTTGTAAATTGTACCTTGCCACGAAGCAATTTTCCAACTCCACTTTCGACATTTCACTCTTTCGCTTTGTAATATATCGTTCCGCAAAGAAGAAAAAGAAAAAAAAAAAAAAGAAAGAGAAAGGAGAAAAACAAATATTTGTTCGACCACGGGGAAAACTGTGTGTTTACCGCCGCACCGTGCACTCGAAAGATCTCGATGCCGGATTCTCTTTGGAGTGTACCGAGTTTCCGTTTCCGGAAGTGTGAAACATCGGCGTGCCGTGCCGTTTAAACGTGTGTCGAGTAAACATGATTAAATTGATGGCTCGGCGATCGTGTGCCAAGATGGACGAATTGATTTCGATTGAACCGGAAATCGTGTTGCCATTTTAGCGACGAGAAACCATCCGGACAACCTATCCATCGAGTGTCTGGACGGATCGTTCAAGGAGAGTGCACACAACGACGAAGACAGGATTCTTCTCCTTCAACTTATTGCTCTCTCTCTCTTCCTCCCTCTTTCTCTCTCTCTCTCGGCGAATTAGAAGGTTGGTATTTTAAGAAAATATTTTTACGCATTCTAAATTGACTGTTTTTCAACCGTTCACAGTTGCTTTCTATTGTTTTTTACCTTTTTTAATTTTATTTTTAACGTTGTTCATTGCAAGACACTGAAATCGTAGCTTTTTAAATTTATCGCATGATACATACACGTGCCTTTTCCACGCGAAAGCGATGAAATTTTTCATTGGTTTTTCAATGTTGTTAATTGAATTTTAACAGAGTGTTCGAATGCAATTCCAAAAGATGCATTTAAAAGTTGATACAGCCAAAGTACAAATCCTCCAATGTGCTCTAAAATTTCATTTTCGTAACTTTACTGAATGCTAAAATTTCATTGAAACGCTTGTTATAGTGCGAACCCACGTTCTTCCACGAAACGCGACAGTATACGATTTATCGGCAATTGAAGTTTAATCTCCAAGATTGGAGATTGGTTCGTAGTAAAAACGTGGAACAAACGTTGCGCAGACTGTCCCTAAACGATTAAATTGTATCATCGCGAAGGGAATATCGGACGAACGAAGGCTTTAAGGCCGTCCGGGCCGAGCAATTGTAATAAAAATATTGAACCGGGGCAAGTAGTATTACGGTTGCGATAGAAGAGGCTGAGTGGATGATATTTATTTGGCCTGTTCGCTCTCAACTTCCACGCTGTCCGATTATTATTGAAGCCGATGGGTGTAGAGCTTGTATCGATGGTAATAACGAGATGTATAACCTTTGACTTTTTGATTGATGAAAGGCTCTTTGAGATGGAAAACCGTCGGAAATTTAGTAGTAGCTTGCTCTCTTTCAACATTACTCCATCCTTCTTTTTAAACATTTATACAACAATATTGAATTCTTACTTCGTGCACAAGATGAACATCTGTCTCGTCAATTTTCTGTTACACAGACAATTGAGAAGTAGGAAAAATTGTTTCTTCTTTTTTCTTTGTATACTTTATAGTGTATAATGTTGCGAGAGATTTTGCACATTTTGATATATTTTCATATATTTCGTACCTGGTTCTTCTGCTTTCCATAATTCATGAACTCTCTATGGCGGTAATATATTCTCGAAATGTCTCATTACATCGACCAACTTGTTCAAACTCAGCTTCCTTCAATAGTAAATTCAATTCGCGATACACCAGTTTTCTCGTTGCGAGTCTGACCAGCCATAGTTGCGCAAATAATGCAGAGGGAAAAATACCTAGAAAAATACGCACGGAGAAGGGAATGTAAATTTAAAAATTCGTTCGGCTGGAAAATATTCTTCTTCCTGTGTATCTTCGTATTTGTACGCAGGGATTTTTCGAAAAAAGAGAACCATCATTCTCTCGATATTTATTGATCCTCTGGAGATTAAAATGGAGAACAGAGTTTTTCCTACTTCTCAGCTAGAACGTTTATCAAAAACTTGCTGCACGTTGAAGACCTCAAAGGAAATGATTTTCGAGTAAACGAACGTTTTACACATTTGCGCGTTAATTTTAATTAATTCTACTTGAATACATCAAAGTTACGTGTAACATTCTTGTTTCTCGGAGAAATGCTAAAAGGACGAGGTTTTCGTGAAACTTTTCAAAAGAGATCCCTCGAACTGAGAAAAGAAAAATCTAGCCCGGGCAAAGTGTCGAATACTTTGTATCTGATTGTTCCAAGAGAAATATTTATCATTATAAATAGTGCAGCGACGTAGGCAAGCGTAATATAGGGTCCTACAAGTATAAATAAAATCCGGGCTAACGTAACGTTTCGCTGGCGGTAATTCCCCGCCCCCCAAGGAACAAATCCTAAACGCGTTGCGCGAAATGAAATATTTCCGTAGCGAGAGAAGAGAAATCACGATGTCGGTGAGGTGTAATTTATTTCGGCAATGAGTCACTGCGTAACACGTGCGTCAGATCCATTAAACACATCCAACCGCGCGTTTATTATCCATCGACTGACGACGTTATGCTCATGCATTACACAATATCCTCTGGTACTGTTTCCATTAAAAATAACTGAAATCTGCTTTTGAAAACAGATTTTTTTCGCGAATGATGGATGATCTCGAGAGCATGACAGATATTATATATATAACACATACGTATAATGTATGCATCAGATCCATTAAACGTGTTCAACTGCATGTTAATTACGCATTAACTGACGACGTTACCCTCGTGTTACGTAATATCCTCTGATAGTGTTTCCATTAAAAATAATTGTAATCTCTTTGAAAACACATGCTTTTGCGGATGATGGACGACCTGGAAAAACCATGATCGATGTATACATACGTATAATGTACGTTAATTATGCTTTAATGAATGGCATTATAGTTTACATGACAACTTCTAATATCGTTGTCTTCGTTAAAAATAATTATACGCTCGAAGAAAGATTTTTTTGTGGGTGATGGACGATCTACAAACTATAATTAGATTAGACGCGTTCAACTGCACGTTAATTATGCATCATAGCGTACATAACAACTTCCAATATTACTTGTATCAAAAATAACTATATGTTTGAAGAAAGAATTTTTTGTGGATCATAGATGAATTATTGCAAACTATAATAGATGCGTACGTGGGTACGACCAGATCAGATTCATTTTTAATATCTTATAATTTCCATCTCTAACTCTTCCAACATAAAAAAAATATATTTCAACTATAATTAGCAAGTGAAGAGAATTTATAAATTACTCTGTATAATAATTCTGTCTATCTGGAATCTAACTTTTGTCATCGTGACACAATATCGTCATGTCTTCGTATATAATACACATCTACACGCTCGAGGAAAGATCAGCTTTAAAAAATATTATACCTTTCAATTCACTTTCTTACTCTGACCCATTTTAACCCAACTAACAAGGAAGCACAAGTGTCAATCACTGATTTTAACGAAATTTGGCATAAATGTGTGTTTTCGAAAAAATATTTGACAAAACTACCCTTATAGTTGAGAATATATTTCGTCAAGTACTTCGGAAATTACAGTTTTCGTGTAAATTGATGAAATTAGAAAAAAACACAATATATATAATTTTGCACAATATAAGTAATAATATTCATTTGCTCATCGAAACATCTCGTTGTGCTCGGTCGGTATTGCCGGGCTCTGTAATAACAATTTTCAGTTTAACCTCTTGCGCTAGTAACTGATTCACGGACCATAACGAGTGACCGTATACAATAATTCGTCTTCTTTTTGAAATTGCTAAGAAGTAATAAATTTATTGTTTGTTTTGCCTGGATTATATTTCAATATACTCAAAACTGAGAAGATATTGCAATTTTATCCAAATATTCTCAACGTGCGTCGTTTCAGCGCAGGAGGTTAATATCGCTGTAGAAACGCGTTTGAAAGAAAAATTTTTTGCGCGCGGTAATAAACATCAATCTGGAAGCGGAAGTGAATTCCCATAGTTAGGTGGGAAAGACATCCACGAGGGACAACAAGGAGGGCGGAGGGGGATTTTTTTTCCAAAGAACAGCGGGGGGTGTGGGTGAAAGGGAGCACGGCCGGATATTAAAGCACGTGTACCTTTTACGTCTTCGTGCTGTATAGCGGTTCGCTCGTTGTAATACGAAGACTTAAAAGTGCTCGTGGCTTTAATATTGGCTTTGTTTCCGATTTCTGCCTCGCTGTCTTTCGCGAAATTCCTTCGCTCCGGCCAGGTGTATTTCGAACGGGCAGGAGGATATACATAAAAAAAAAAGAAAAAAGACGATAAAGGAGGACAGAAGAGCTTTCGCGGTCGTTATCGTGAAAAATAAAAGAGATATGCACGGAGAGGAGAAGGAAATATCGATTAGCAAACGAAGTGAACTGGGCAGTCTCGATACTCGAGGATCGATGCGAATTACGAACTCGTCCTCGGTTTTTATTTTTCATCTTATCGTTCTCGTTCGTTTTTGAAAAGCATTTTTTTTTTTTTTTATACGAAAAGGGATTTTTTTTTTTATACGAAATAGTCAAAGTAACAAGATCAATGTCGCGAATTTTATTCTTTTTTGAACGAAAAATTTAAAATGACGGACTATTTGCGCCGATTAATTTATTTGAATATGTATACTCCTGGTCAAGAGTTTAGAGCATGTTAGAATTTGGAATGAAATAATCACCGCTTCAAGCAAATACGAATACCATGTTTCTGATATTATAGAATCTTAAAGTTAGTAAGTAATATTTACATTTCTTGGAGAAGATTTACTTCATCCAGAAAGAAGAGAACTTCATTTGAGAACTTTTTTTTATTTATTAAAAATAACTTTAAAAGAATCTCTCATTTAAGTTAATCTATTGAAACGAAGTGACCATTTGAGAAGTTATTTGTAGAAAGAAAATGCAAACTAGTTGACAGCCAAAGAATGAAACAATTTGAAGAAAAATCAATGCAAGATTAATTCGAGATAACATCGAACCAAGAAAGTTGAATTTTTCTGTTACTTTTTTTTCCCTTTATTAGCGAGCTTTCCTATCATACGCGAAACTTTGCGCAACGTTTCATCTGTAACAGCTGTATTCCCATTGTTTTCCATCGGTTTGAACTCGCGAAAACATTTTATCCTCCCTTGACATTTGTTTTCTCTCCTCCACGGAGCGAAAATTCAAGCTACAGAAAAAGAGCGATAAATATCCAGGGACGCGTGTATTTTCGGGGCGATTTTTTTCGGCTTCGAACAAGCTCGATAACAGACCAGCGAAACGTCGTTGCCACGACGATTAATTCGTTGTCGAAGATTTTGTTATTACAACGAAAATCGTCGCGAAACAAACCGATTAAACGCGCGCTGTTGCTTCTCAAAATATCT
Organism: Melipona quadrifasciata; assembly: GCA_001276565.1. Classification (NCBI taxonomy): domain Eukaryota; kingdom Metazoa; phylum Arthropoda; class Insecta; order Hymenoptera; family Apidae; genus Melipona; species Melipona quadrifasciata. The sequence continues at coordinate 4,003,407 of KQ435922.1, read as the reverse complement.
CCTCTAATCCGGACTATTGTAAAAAACCGCGAATGAAAACAACAGCGAAAAGGAACGAAGGCACGCTGGAGAATAGAAAAATCCGTCGAAATTGACAAACAGATTAGAGTTGTTTGTCACGAGTTGCTGTTAGTTAAAATACGGACTTCGACAATTTAGTATCTGTATGACGATATTGTTTGAAAAATACGTCGTCTTATTTGACTGAATGTTAGATTGAAATGATTGTGTGTTGGTTAAATTTGAATTTATATACATGTGTATATAAATAACATTGAATTTAAATTTATAAAGAAAATTTATTTCCAATGTTTAAATTTAATATAATTAATTTAAAAATTTAAAAGGAATCGGTGGATTTTTATTGTGTGAAATTCAGTTGTGTAGTCCTTTTAGTGTCAATCGAAAACTACCGAGTCAAGTTGATGTAGTTTGGCAAGGTTTGAGAGAAAAAGAGTATAAAAATTCTGTGCAAATATTCAAACTATACATTATTTGTATCCCGACAAATTTGGTCAAAGCACAAACATATTGAAACATTAAAAAAAAGAAAAACAAAGAATTATCAAATTGAACTGGCTCGAAATCAAACAAATCGATCTTCAACGAACGAATACTCAAGCTTGAATCTAGCGATGTGGTTGAAGCACGCGTCACCGATAGACGAAAAACGAAAAACGATGGAATCTGGACAATGAATGATCGCAGGGAAGTAGCAGAGGCTTTTTCCGGACGATGCTTCCCACCGATAAAACAATCGGCCGCGTGATCACACCGGGATCATTAGCGAAACTGGGTTGCGTGGACTCGCGTGGTGTTGCGTGCCTCGAGTGCTCCCGCTCCTCGTCCAACACTTTTCATTTTTCCTGCTGTCTGCTCGCTGCGATCCCTCCCTTCGATGACACTACCAGCCGCACTCCGTTTTCACCCCTTCGGCGGTCCGCAGATGCGAAAAGTTGGCACGGTGTCTCCAAGTACATCTTGACGCCACTCTTCGCGCTTGTTAAGGCCGGGAAATTACATTTTCTAATTTTTTACGTTACTTTCGGCTGTGCTTGAGTATTCTAACAGCAAGTTATGAAAAGGCCGCGGATTATTTGTGCATCTTTAAATTGTTACGAACGTAACCGAAGAAACAGAAATTCTCTTTTCATTTACTAAATATTATGATACTCTACTTTACATATTTTTTCATATTACGAATACATTACGCGTGCATCTTTGCGCTACCAGATTTATCATCATAAATGCAGCCTAGTTATGAAATTTGGAGAAGACTGAGCATGCTCTGTGAATCTTATGGGTTTGAGAGATTTTTTTTTTTATTTTCACCGATTTAGCGATGTTTCTTTAATTCAGAGATGTAGATCATCTCCGATCGTTGAATTAGAATTTGTTATCTAGAACGACACTGTTCTATTTTTTAATGTATTTCGAATAAGCAATTCAAAACACCTATCCAGACACTGTTGAATATCTTCGCAAAATTCTCTCTTTCTATATTTATATATTAATTTATATATACTCTATACGACATTAGATTAGGTTACGAATAAATATCACTATCAACGAGGATATCATTTCCTTCTTCACAGTTTTCCCGCCAAATGTTTGTTTGAAATATTCGATCGATATTCGATTAATATTATTAACATAAATATACTGCTATTCCTGTGATAATGATTGCTATAACTAAAGTTTAACAGCACGTTATTATAGGTAAAATTGTGCCGATAATATCACGTGTTACTACAAACCAAATAGACTGACCATAATTAATAGATATTTAACTCAGCAAGATCATTGTTTGTCCAAATTTACTATTAAAAGTCCTCCAAAAAATCACGAAATATTATTTGTACAAAGAGCGTGTGATATCAAAATACGTAAAGTTGCAAAAACATGAAATTACAATTTTAATTACAATATTAAAAATTTCCAGACGCGAGCATGCCAAATAATTTTTTCTCCCCCAAATTTCTCTCGTTTCTGTTTTCATAATACTCGTTACGTGATACGAGGATAACGCTGGAAATAGCGTGCCGCGGATGGCTTCCGGTTGTCGGTAGACGCTCGTCCCGTGTAACGCGTCACCGGTGTTACTTCGTGCCCCTGAGGAGTTTTCCAAATTCGTTCCACTTTCTAAAGACATTTCTGAAACACCGCTC